>WSYH01003277.1:0-70075 GCA_036426205.1 Ascaphus truei
TCTTAATATTCAATTTACCACCAACTTCAATGCACACCACATCAGCTTCCTGGACATTCTACTTTATGTAGATATGGACCAAAAAATTCAAACAGACACCTTTAGAAAAAGTAATTCTAGAAATACCATTCTTAGGGCAGACAGTTGTCACCCCAGATCAGTGATTACTGGCATTCCCAAAAGCCAGTACCTCAGACTGAGGAGGAACTGTTCTACACTAGATGGTTTCCTGACTCAGTCTGAGGCTCTCACCAATCGGTTTCTTGAAAGGGGTTACGACAGGGAGGCCTTGGAATCCATAGTGGGAGAAATAATGGAAATAGATAGAGATACACTACTTCCCACCAGGGAGTCAAGGACGAGGGATGTTAGTCAAAAAAGTGGTAAAGCAAGAAATAAAAAATTGGGAAACACATCCCCCTTGTTTATTTCCCAATACAGTAAGGCCAGCGGCCAAGTAAATAAAATAATCAACAAACATTGGGGTCTACTACGTATGGATCCCATCCTGGGGGAGTATACCAAAATGGGACCCAAAATAGTCTACAGGAAGGCTAAGACCATTGCCAATTACCTATCTCCGAGTGTCATCCCAGATATTAGGACCAATACAAACACATTCAATACAAAGGGCTCCTTCAGGTGTAATAATTGCAATATGTGTCGGTACATGAAACCCTCCAGATTTGTCTTTTCCCACAGCCCACATAGACGCTTCAACATTAACAACTTTATTGATTGTAACACATCCTTTGTGGTCTATGTAATAAGTTGTGGCTGTGGGAAGAGATATGTCGGAAGGACAACAAGGTCCCTCAAGATTAGAATGCAAGAGCATTTTAGACTCATTAAGAGAGGAGACTTGGCGCACCCGGTCTCCAAGCACTTCATAGAATGCGCCAAGGGCGGCCCCGAAAGCTTTTCATTTATGGGAATTGAGAGAATTTTACCCAAAATGAGGGGCGGCGATTTGACACAACGCTTAGATTGTAGGGAATCATTCTGGATTTTCATGCTAAAAACCCGTTATCCAGATGGAATTAACATTGAATGGAGCATTAATCATTTTCTGAAATAATCCATGGTCAGATTTCTCTAGATATTTATGTAGTGTGCATAGTCTCATCGCTCCAAGGTCATCGATGTGTAACATTAGGTGCATTAACCGTAACAATTTTGTGTCTTTGTATTTGACCAAGTAATCTATAATGTTCAAAGAATGTTTTGGACTGAAATTATTATGGGGGCAATTATATGCAACTTAAGTCTAACCACATTCCCATTTATTGGATAAACTGAACAAGTGTTAATGTACTGCACCGACACACTTTATTCGAGCAAATACCCAGTATGTACCTGGCAGATACCTGGAATGCGCCGCTCCTCACCTCTGACAAGCCCCGTTGCGTTTGCCTTCCCAGCCTGGGTTCATGCCTTTCTGACGGGCGGCTGATCTGTTAAATGATAATGATTAGGATTTAATAGGCTGCAATGCTTCGCGTGTCTACCAGATGGCATAAATTCATGAATTGTAATGCAGTATATATATATATACTGTGCAGTATTGCAGCCAGCGGGAATAAAATGCTTCAATCCCTGCTTGGAAAATACCTCAATGCACTCGGGCAGAAAACAGTCACAAACCTCAATACACCCGGGTATACCCGAATTCGTGGGACTAGCCGAGCTCGAATAAAGTGTGTCGCCAGTGTATGCAACTTTTCTCCTTTCACAGTTTAAAAAAATCTTAAAAAACAGAATATAGGTATTTTCCATTTATTAGTCATCCTCTGTTCTTCTGGAAGGCTGCTTATATGTTTTTAATATAGGTATAAGTTAGAATTTCACAATAATGTTATACTATGTTTGATCATATATGTATATCTTTTGTTTTTAAGGTCACAATCAATGTATGTTTTGTATAGGCGATGTGCAGTCTGCCCAATTTGGCCCCCAACGTGAACAATGCATACACTTTAGAATATTGAGTTTTCCCATCCCTCCTTCCCTCTTTTTTCCAAACAATTTTCTCTTTTTTCCCTTTTTTTTCTCTTTCTTCTTCTTGTTTTTCTCTCTTCTTTCTTTTCATCCCCCCAGCTCTTTTCCTTCCTTTTCCCCCTTCTCCTTTCCCCCCCCCTCCCCCCTTTTTTCCCTCTTTTCTTTCTTTTCCTCCTTCCCTTTCCCCCCCCCCTCCCCCCTCCTTCTTTTCCTTTTTCCCCCTCCCCTTCCCCTCTATTTTCTCCTCTTTTATTTTCTCCCATTATTTATCTTTCCCTTTCCCTTCCTTCTCTCCCTTTTTCTTCTTTTCCACGTCTCTTTTGTTCTTTTTTCCCTTACCCTCCTATTTCTCTTTCTCCTTACCCCTCTTCTTTCCCCCCTTTCCCCCTTCCCCCCCCCCTCCCTACCCCTCCTCTTGTTTTCTCCCCCCCACTGCACTTTGGATAATTGATGTGAGTGCCAATAGGTTTACAGGCATCTCCATCAACATCCTCATTATGTGGTGGGGTTTATACATTTTGCCAGTCACCAACGGGCATGGGGACGCATGCGCGAGCACATAGTACTCTGTGGGCATTGCCCTTGTGATTCCTGACTGCTTCATGACATACTTTGCTCTGCGCATGCGCGGAACGAACGTGGCTTGCATGAGGCGCATCTCGCGAGATTTGGCCCTCCATTGCAGTGCGGTGCGTGTCACCGAGCTGGGTGTTTGGAGGCGGCTCTCCTGCGAGTGCCAACAGGTAATTAGCCATCCCCACATGCCCTAACAGATATACACTAATTGTTTAAGCAGTTTAAGGGGCTTGAGGTTTGTAATTAGTGAGTTTTGGCGCCAAAATCGGCAGACTGTGCCCCTATATATACCTGATGTATACCATGTTGATACACTTCTTGATAAAGTGCAATTTGTCTGCACGAAACGCGTAGAAGGTTGCAGCCTTCTGTTTTTATGTCCACATAATAAAGAAACATTTTTGCCAGACCTGCCATCACCCCCTTTTTTGCTGTGCGTTGCACCAACCCATATGACCTGCCATCACCCCCTTTTTTGCTGTGCGTTGCACCAACCCATATATCAGTAACCTTCCACTGGCAGAGGCAGCTCCAGTCCCGAAAATGATATCAGTAACCTTCCACTGGCAGAGGCAGCTCCAGTCCCGAAAATGACCAGGGCAAGCCACTACCTCCAGAAGATGGGGCCCTCGGATGATGTGGAAACCTATCTTCTCACGTTTGAACGCACGGCACAGAGAGAGGGATGGCCAGAAGCTGAGTGGGCCAGTCTAATCGCACCCTTCTAAGCGGCGAATCCCAGAAGGCTTACTTTGATCTAGAGCCAGCCGAAGCTAACGTCTATGCAAAATTGAAGTTCGAGATCCTCGCCCGCCTCGGCGTAACCACGGCTGTTAATGCCCAAATATTCCACTCATGGTCCTTCACGTCGGATAAAGCCACCCGAAGCCAGATTTATGACCTCATCCACCTCGCTCGGAAGTGGCTACAACCCGAGATCAACTCAGCAAGCCACATCGTGGAACGGTTGGTCATGGACCAGTTCTTGAGGAAACTTCCCTCTGCCCTACGCCATTGGGTCAGTCAGAGTGACCCCCACAATGCAGACGAGCTGGTGGCCCTCGTAGAAAGGTACAATGCAGCAGAAGAGCACCCACAACCCATAGTCGTGGAGCAACCCCACTACCCAAGGTTCCAGGACTCTTCCAGAGACGGTAAAAGGGTACCAGGGTTAAGGGGGGCTGAAGAGCGATGACCGCCTTCACACAGCACCAGTAACAATGGCTCGCACACTAAGGGCAACAGCCAACATGGCGAGCCGAAAAAAGGCTCTAAGTGGGACATAGACTATGTACCTAAATGTGTATATTGTTTTGAGAGGGGCCACACGCGAAAGTCTGCCCACTAAATGCTGAACCCATGCAATGCAACTGCGTTGAACCTTATTCGCTGTGGTCCCAATGTATGGGCCCTAGCCCAGAGGACCCCTTGAATAACCATCTGTGGGCATTTGTAAAGGTTAATGGTAAGAGGGTTCAGGCACTTCTTGACTCTGGGAGCATGGTCACACTAGTGTCCGAATACCTGTTGCCCATTAAGAAGAAACAGGTAAACAGTTCACAAAGAGTGGAAATTTGTTGTATACATGGGGATAATCACGAATATTCCACTGTTGATGTTTTTTTTGAAACAGAGTTTGGTTCTTTAGATTTCAAAGTGGGTATAGTACCCAAACTGGCACATGATGTGTTAATAGGGACCGACTTTCCCCATTTTCTAAAAATGTGGTCCTCCTCTCAGAATAGCGCCCAGAGTTCAATAGCGGACCATAACGAAGTAACAGAAGAAACAAATCCTTTCCCTTTTTCAGAAATAGAGGTTGACGAGTGCCCAAATAAGAAGGGGAAAAAGGAGGAGTGCTGTAAAATTCCCTTCCCCATGGCTACCTTGGTAGGGAATACCCCAAATCAAGATGTTGAACAGACACTTACCACCCCAGAACAGGATAAGACCCTCGCTGACCTAGAGGTCAGTCCTGGGAGTTTTAAGAAGGCGCAGTGGGAAGACCCCACATTAGCGGTAGCAAGGGGGAATATACGGGACCAGAATAGTACTCCTGGCCAACTGGACAGGTCACTTGCCTACCCCTACTTCGAGGTAGAGAATGACCTAGTATATCGGGTTGATAAAAGGAAATCAATTAGAACTAAACAATTGTTGGTACCACGGACATTCCATAATGTAGTATTACACCTCGCAATATAGTCACCCATTGGGGGGGGACCTAGGGGTGGAAAAGACAAAAGAAAAGGTTCTCCGAAGCTTCTATTGGCCTGAGGTTCTGGCAGAAATTACAAATTATTGCTCCTCATGCCCAGAATGTCAGATCACCGCCCCGTTCAAAGCGTACCGCAGCCCATTGGTACCCCTTCCCATAATAGATGTGCCATTTGACCGGATTGCTATGGATCTAGTAGGACCCCTAATAAAGCCTGCTAGGGGACATCAGCATATATTGGTAATATTAGATTATGCCACCCGATATCCGGAGGCAGTTCCCCTACGTAGCACCTCTGCTAAAAACATAGCAAAAGAGTTAGTAGTTCTGTTTTCCCGGGTCGGAATTCCTAAAGAGATCTTATCTGACCAGGGAACAACATTTATGTACCAAGTAACAAAAGAGTTATGTAAACTCCTAAAAATCATGCATCTCAGAACCTCAGTCTATCATCCACAAACAGATGGTTTAGTGGAACGGTTCAATAAAACCTTAAAGAGCATGTTACGCCGGGCGGTCGATAAGGATGGGAAAAACTGGGATTGTTTGTTACCATACCTGTTATTTGCCATTAGGGAAGTTCCCCAATCATCCACAGGCTTCTCCCCGTTTGAACTATTGTATGGCCGACACCCAAGGGGCTTACTGGATATAGTCAAAGAGACTTGGGAACACGAGGTTACCCCTTACAGAAGTGTAATAGAGCATGTTGCCCAGATGCAGGACCTCATAGCTGCAGTCCTACCTATAGTGAGGGAACACATGGAAAAAGCTCAAGAAGCACAGAGGAATACGTATAATAAGGGTGCTAGGGTCAGAATTTTTTTTCCAGGTGATAGGGTACTAGTTCTGGTTCCCACCGTAGAGAGTAAATTCCTTGCTAAGTGGCATGGGCCATATGAGGTCTTGGAAAGAGTGGGAGAAGTAAATTATAAGGTAAGACAGCCAGGTAGGAGGAAACCTGAGCAAATTTACCATATAAACCTACTTAAGCCCTGGAAAGATAGAGAGGTCTTGTTAACCCTAGTACCCCCAGGTCCGTCAGAGAATCAAGAAACTGACCCAGAGGTTAGCATAGCTGAAACCCTGTCTGTTCATCAGAAACGAGAGGTCCAGAATTTAGTGAGAAGAAACAAAGAAGTCTTCTCTACACAGCCAGGTAGAACTAGCGTAATTAAACATGACCTAGTCTCTGAACCGGGGGTCCGAGTTAACCTTAAACCGTACCGAATCCCAGAGGCCAAAAGAGAGGCTTTAAGTTTAGAGGTTAAAAAAATGCTAAAACTAGGTGTAATTGAGGAATCCCAAAGTGGGTGGAACAGCCCTATAGTTTTACTCCCAAAGCCAGACGGTACAACGAGGTTTTGTAATGACTACCGGAAACTAAACGCGGTGTCAAAATTTGATACTTATCCTATACCCAGGGTGGATGAACTTGTAGAGAGACTGGGCAAAGCCCGATATCTCACAACCCTAGACCTAACAAAAGGGTACTGGCAGGTTCCCCTCACAGAAAGGGCAAAAGAAAATACAGCCTTCTCAACCCCAGATGGCCTCTTTCAGTATAGGGTGCTGCCTTTTGGCTTACATGGAGCTCCCGACCCACATTCCAAAGAATGATGGATAAAATTTTAAAACCACATGCTCGATATGCTGCCGCCTACCTGGATGATGTGGTAATCCATAGTGAAGATTGGCAATCCCACCTTCCAAAGGTCCAAGCTGTGCTCGACGCAGTTCGGTCTGCTGGACTAACAGCTAACCCCACTAAATGCACTATTGGTCTGGAGGAGGCCAAGTATCTGGGGTATTCTATTGGCAGAGGTTTACTCAAACCCCAAACACTCAAAGTAGAGGCGATACAAAATTGGCCAAGGCCAGTTAAAAAAAAACAAGTAAGGACCTTTTTGGGATTAATTGGCTACTATAGAAGGTTTATTCCCAATTTTGCAACTAAGGCAACCCCACTAACCGACCTCACAAAAGCAAGAGGACCGCTAATGGTAAAGTGGTCCCCCGAAACCGAACAGGCCTTTAGAAGCCTGAAAGAAGCTCTCTGTGCCCAACCAGTGTTGGTCACACCTGACTTCTCCAAAGAGTTCGTAGTCCAAACCGACGCATCTGAGGTAGGGCTGGGGGCGGTACTCTCCCAGGAGTCTCAAGGTGAGGAGCACCCCATCCTTTTTTTTAAGTAGGAAACTAAATCCCCAGGAGAAAAATTACTTCATAGTCGAGAAAGAGTGTCTCGCAATAAAGTGGGCTGTAGAGACGCTCAAATACTATCTGTTGGGGAGAAAATTCCGGTTGGTCACAGATCATGCACCCCTTACCTGGATGTATCAAAACAGAGAGAAGAATGCTAGAGTGACCAGATGGTTCCTAAGCCTACAACCCTTTAAATTTTCTGTGGAACACAGGTCAGGGCACAAACATGGCAATGCTGGCGGGTTGTCAAGGATGCACTCCCTAATATCCATGGTCGCTCATCCCTCGGGGTCTGAGTTGGGGGGGAGGATATGTGACAGAAACCAGGGGATGGTAATAAATTCCATATATAGGGCTCCCAGGATACTGAACAGTTTCTGTCCTGTTTAGGCTGAACAGTGCAGCCTCATAATACATGCACTCCATCCAACAGTTTGGCAAGTGCTGGAACTGAGAGATGAGCGATCCAGACCAGAGTTTGTCTGCTGCCTGATTTCTGTCACCTGTCATGCTAATTAGAAATCAGGTACTAAAGACCTATTTCCTGTTTCCTCTCCCCTCTCCCCAAGTTTGTTGGTGGAAGTGGAAAAGCCACTGCAACCCTGAGTTAGGGAATATTTAAGTTAAGTTATCGCTCAGGTGAGCAGCTTTTTTTTTGCTGTGTTTCTGTTATATGCACTGTGGCAGTCTCAGTGCCTGGGACTGAATAAACCAGGCATAGCCAGTTTAAAGGAACAGCACGTGACGCCTCGTCATTTAACCTACCCTAAAAGACCGTGTGCTGACAGTCCCGGACTGACGGCGGAGCCCCGGAGTAAGCCGTTTGTCACATATGGTGGAGAATGCGAGCAGGACACTAAAAGGTCTGCGGGTTAAAGAACTTTAAAAAAAAAAAAAAAGGAGTTTTTTTTCTTTTCTCCTCTCCAAACAAGATGGAAGACGTGGTGAGTGCGCTGGTTCGCAATGTCGCTGTCCAGAAAGACGCGAATGAAACCCAGCAACAGCTGTTAATAGCCCAGCAAAAGACTAATGCAAACCAGCAAGAGACTAATGCAAACCAGCAACAGATGAATGCAGCCATGCAAGAGGCGAATGCAAACCAGCAACAGATGAATGCAGCCCTGCAAACAGGCTCGCCATCAACATCCTCCTCATTATGTGGTGGGGTTTATCCATTTTGCCAGTCACCAACGGGCATGGGGACGCATGCGCGAGCAATATTACTCTGTGGGCATTGCCCTTGGGATTCCTGACTGCTTCATGACTACTTTGCTCGGCGCATGCGCGGAACAACGTGGCTTGCATGGAGGCGCATCTCGCGAGATTTGGCCCTCCATTGCAGTGTGCGGTGCGTGTCACCAGCTGGTTTTTTGGAGGCGGCTCTCCCTGGCTGCCACACGGTATTAGCCATCCCCACATCCCTAACAGATAACCTAATTGTTTAAAAGCTTTTAAGGGGTCTTTGATGTTTGTAATTAGTGAGTTTTGGCGCCAAAATCGGCAGACTGTGCCCCTATTATACCTGATGTATACCATGTATTACCATTCTTTGATACGTGCAATTTGTCTGCACAACCGCGGAAGTTGCAGCCTCTGTTTTTATGTCCACATAATAAAGAAACATTTGTGCCAAGACCTGCCATCACCAACCCCTTTTTTTGCTGTGCGTGGCACCAACCCATATATCGTAACCTTCCCCTGGCAGAGGGCAGCTCCAGTCCCGAAAATGACCAGGCAAGCCCACTACCTCCAGAAGATGGGGCCCTCGGATATGTGGAAACCTATCTTCTCACGTTTGAACGCACGGCACAGGAGAGGGATGGCCAGAAGCTGAGTGGGCCAGTCTAATCGCACCCTTCTAAGCGGCGAATCCCAGAAGGCTTACTTTGATCTAGACCAGCCAACTAAACGTCTATGCAAAATTGAAGTTCGAGATCCTCGCCCATTTGCCACTGTTGTCCTGCACTATATTGATTATTATTTTTTCTTTCTACTTTCTATTTGGAGCTTTGAGTAGCTTTTTTTCATATACAAAAGGGAGCGTCCCCGATATCTTTCACCATAGATCAGAAGGATAAGGAAAATGTATAGAATACATACACACAGACTAAGGCTGCATCCCCACTGGTGCTGAGCGCGCAGTGCTTACCGAGGTTTCTTGTTCTAATGTGAATTCGGTCGTCCCAGCTCATGCGGTGCGCAAGTGCTCGTGCACGTACGCTCTCCCAAGCTTGGCACTTGGGGAGAAAAAAAAATTTGAGATTGATGCGCGCTCAGCAGAGATAAGTGCACACAGAACACAGCCACACACACACAGCCAGACACACACACATCCATACACACAAAACCCACACACACCACCACACACACACACACACACACACACACCCCCACACACCACACACACACACACACACACACACACACACACACACACACACACACACACACACAGCCACACAGCCACACACTCACAAACACACACATTACACACACAAATAGCCCCGGTCCATGCTCCCCGCTCCCGCTTGCAAAATAAGGCAGTACACCATGCGCTCATGCTTTGAGAGTTGGTGACGTCACCAACTCTCAAGCATGAGCGTGGTCAACGCTTGCTGGGATGCAGCCTAAGGAAAACACATCTGTGTGTGTGATCCATCTGAAATCTCCAGGAAGAAGTAATGTATGATAAGGTGGCTCTCAGTATGTGTATATGCATCTGGCATGTACCCTATGATAGACACAATATATTATTCATATGCTACTGCAAAGTTCCCAATCGACATTTAGGCCTGATGGATACAGTGATTTAAGACTACAAATCCAAAACATTTCTCGTTGATTCAATAGTTGAAGTCTATCTCCTCCTCTAACGGAGGTTGGTATAACCTAAATACCTGAGAGCTTGACATTTTCAATCCTTCCCTGTGGGCAGGTCATGAAGTGCCTTGAAACAAGATATCTACTATCAGCATTTTTAAAAGACCATAGGTGTTCCATAATACGGGTCCTAAGAGATCTGAGTCCTCCAATATAATTTTTTCCGCAACCACATCTAAGAATGTAAACAATGTACTGTAGCTTGAATTACAGTTCATGCAATTCTGTATATTGAGAGGGGATCTCATCCTACTGGTTTTGACTTTCTTGATGGGATCTGCATAAATACACACACTGCCATATTCACATTTGTAAAAGCCTATAGGAATCCTGAACATATTAGTCTCTTTATTATTTGAGTCAAAGAGACTAGGAGAGAGATAAGAGGCCAGTGTCATACTGTAGCTTTCTTGAAAACACTCCTAAGGCCTAGATCTATAAAAGGTTTTTAAGTCCTATCAAGTCTTAATGTCTCTCAGTGATTTTTAATAATTGATTTCATCTGGTTCAGTATGCCTGTTGGCTATATTGAGTTATAAATAAAGGTATACTGTATCACTACTCTGCATATTTTTTGGGCAGAAAATGGTCATGATTGTTTTTTTGGAATCAATTAAATGCTTCTTCAATGTCTGAGGGTTTGTATCCTCTCTGGATAAATCTAATTTTATGATCCTTCGATTGAGTAGGAATTGTCTCATGACTGGAACAAATCTCTCTTGAGCCTGAGGAATTGGCCTTTTAGAATGCATTTGATCAATGGATCAGGGAAGGGGTGTGCAAAGTTCCTGCGCTGCACCCCCTGCCTGCTTTCTCCCTGTGTGGCGCCCTCAATTATCTCTAATGTGGCATCAAATGACGATGTGGGGTCATCTGACGTCACGTGACCCGCGGTGTCATTTGATGCCGCGTCTCCATAGCAACGGGTGTCAAATGATGCTGTGGGTCATGTGACGTCACATGACTCTGCTGCATTATTTGATGCCCTTTGCCATGGAGACACATGTATGGAAGTGGGGACTGAAGCCGACTGAAGCCAGGTAAGTGAGCCGCTCCTCAAAAAGTCTCGCACCACCCAGCCACTGTTCTCCGTAAGGAAAGTATTACGTAAATTCCCTTTACGGTAAGTATCTGTCTGTATTAATGACGACATTTCATCACTTGGTGCGAAATGCATCTGAGGATTGCTGTGCCTTTTATTCTATGGAATTGGCCGAATAAACCAGTTTTCATACTCTGCACAGTCTGGCCGTGAGTTGCTTTTGCCGTGCACCATTTTTTTCACCACTATTCGTTCTATCTTGCATCATATCGGGGGCATGACAGAGGAGCCCCTTGTGGATGAAATCTTGTGAGTAACTTTTCACTATCAAAGGACCCTCATATAATTTATTGCCTACTGAAATGCTGATGCCTTATATTCTTCTAATCTGAAGAAGGCTTCACCTACACATAGGGATGCCAAGAACTCGACTCTGGCTTGAGGAGGTTGTTTCCCTATACCCTCAGTAGGCGGTACGCTGGAGATATTCAAATGCACTTGCACAAGTGTTTAAGCATTCATTGCCAACAAAGAAATTCAGGCTGTCATATTACTCACTACCACTCAATTTAAGGGACATGCATACAGATACTTGAAATCAACGACTTTGTTACTATTATTACCTCTTCTGGTGGGCATATAATTCTCTGAGGATTTGCGAGATACAAGACCGAGAACACTCTGAAGCACTGAGCAGTGATGGTATAGTCACACTTGTCTACATTTAAAACAGTTTGGGACTGGTTTACCAACACAGATGGAAAGAGGTGGGTTAATGTAGAGCAGGCAAACTGTAAACACATTTATTTGGCACAATTGAAAGGAGTTAAAGTAAAAGGTAAACCAAAAAACAATACCCTCCTACCTACTAAAAAAAATACATTACAAATTTGGGATACTTTGGTACGAACATTTGACTTAACCACTTTTCCATCCCCACTACGCCATATCTGTTTTGATCCAAATTTTCTTCCAGCACAAATGCATGATCGATTTCAAAATTGGAACAAAGTTAATAATATAAGACATATATACCAAGGAATAGTTAAAAATGGGGAGATAATCAAGTTCCAAACATTGAAAGAGTGGTACGCATTGTCACCACGGGATCTTTTTCTATACCTTCAAATCAAACTGCGGCTAGATGTAACATTTGTAGACCAGTTTGAAGTTTTTCTGACCAAAAAATAAAGAACAAAGGGTGTTATTTCATAGAACATGCCTGGGAACAGGACATGGATTGTGAAAATGATGAGGAATCGTGGGGCAAGATTTGGAACAAGGACGCTACTTTATATAGATCGGCTAACACTAGGGAAGTTTATATATAAGGTTTTCTCAGATTGTATTATACCCCAGCTAGGCTTCGGTTGATTTACCCAAAAATGTACAATCCCAGTTGAAGAAACTGTGGAATTGAAGGGTTCTTTTTTCATATTTGGTGGCAATGCCCCATTATAATATCATCCTGGATGGTAATTAGACATTCTATATAGGATGTGATGAGAGACTCAATGTCACTTGATACCAAAATATTTATTTTAATCGACTTACCCAGCGAATAGTCTAGTAATAGGAAGACTCTTGTTACCCTTCTGCTGAGTGCATCAAAACGAAATGTATCCGTTTATTGGAAATTTCATGGGATTTCACCCATCAACTCATGGTATAATAGAGTTTGGTAATTGGTGGCTATGGAAAAAACTTACAGCTTTAAACAAGAAGAAACCATGGAAATACTTTAGTATATTTTAACCCTTTATTAAAAACACACAAAGAGATAATAGCCGATTCTTTAAGACAGGATACCTACAAAATATATATTTTTTATAAATCGCAAAAAGATTGGGGTACTCCCCTTGACAACAACTTACTGTAGCTATATACACAGGAATTATGAATGTAATCTAAAATGTACTTTTTTGCTCAATGAAATTGTAACACCCTGTAACGCTCGGCCTGCCCACAAGCCAGACGAGACCCCGGGAGGGTGGAAATGAGTAATACCATGCACCTAGCAGTAAACGGGGGCACGGCCAGAGTGTGGAAGTAGTGTAGGTGGTCCAGGTAAAAAAATAGAAAAGGTACCGTACTTGACAACTCTAGCGTAGAAAGGTAAAGTCCGTAAGCCAATGGCCATGGGATGGAGAGAGCAGCGTAGTAGAGTGTCCGTAAGCCTGGGTCGTGGTGTGGAGAGAGCAGCGTAGTAGAGTGTCCGTAAGCCGTGTCCAGGGGATATTGAAGTCTGCAGGGTAGAAAGTCCAAAGAAAATCCAAGGGGTACCAAAGGATTTGCGTAATGAAGTCCAAAGCCAAAGGTCAAGATCCAGGGAGGTCAGCAGAATATCCATGGACAGGAACAGGAACTGAACAAAAGGGGCCAGGCAACAGCAGACAGAACCAAGGTACAGAAGCTATGCACAACAAGGTGGTAATGGTGAGGGGAGACTAAATAGGGGGATGGTACCTATCAGAGGAAGGGGAGCAATGGAGGAGCGGCCCTAGGTAGGACCTGATATGGGAGAAGTGCCTGGGAAGCTGGAGCCTATCAGAGCAAGGGGAGGAGTGGAGGAGCGGCCCGGGGAAGGATCTGATAGGGGAGGTGTGCCTGGGAAGCTGGAGCCTATCAGAGCAAGGGGAGGAGTGGAGGAGCAGCCCGGGGGAGGATCTGATAGGGGAGAAGGGCCTGGGAGGCAGGTCTGATGGAGCAGGGGCAGGGAAGTGTGTGATGCACGCACAGCACCTGAGGAGGTGGAGTCAGGCGCACGGCACGAGTAAATGGAAGCCTGGGTCCGTGCACGCCCGTAAGGGTGACGCGCACGGCCCGGAAGTGGGGGGGGGGGGCGCGAGGAGTGAGGTACGCCGCCTGGGAGCCTGGGCGGCACGGAGACAAGGTAAGGAGGCGCTGGAAGCAGGTGTACCTGCAGTGCAGATCCTTACAGTACCCCCCTCGAGGGTCGGACTTCGGACGAACCATCCAAGGTCTGAGGGGACATTTTTGGTGGAATCGTTTAAGTAGAGACGGGGCGTGAAGATCCGCATGCGAGACCCAAGAACAATCCTGAGGTCCGTATCCCTTCCAGTGGACCAAAAATTGGAGCTTGCCCCTGGAGATGCGAGAGTCAATGATGGACTGGATTTCGAACTCCTGTTGTCCTGGTACAATGGGGGAGGAGGCCGAAGAGAAGGATGAGCGAATCGTTTGCCTTGGATAAACGGTTTCAAGAGTGAAACATGGAAGACGGGTGAAATTTTCATAGAGGGAGGCAAGCAAAGCTTGATAGGCCACAGGATTAATTTGTCTCAGAATAGAGAAAGGACCCAGAAACCTGGGAGACAGTTTAGGGGTTGGGGCCTTCAGGTTGATATTTTTAGAAGAAAGCCAGACCTTCTCTCCAGGTGCGAACTTATGGGCCTCCCAACGAAGCCTATCTGCTTGTCTCTTCGTCTTAGCACGGACTCCTGTAAAACTGTTTGAATCCTCCTGCATGACCCCTGTAAGGTGGATACCCTATCATCTGCTTCAGGAACTCCGGACCTGGAAGAATGCATGGGAAGACGGGTAGGATGAAATCCGTAGTTTACAAAAAATGGTGATTCTTGAGTGGACTCATTCTTGAGAGAGTTAATCGCAAATTCTGCCCAAGGAAGTAACTCAGCCCAATTATCCTGAGAATCGGAAGAAAAACAACGCAAATACTGTTCGAGGGACTGGTTCATGCGTTCAGTCTGCCCATTCGTTTGGGGGTGGTAGCCTGAGGAAAAAAGAAAGGTAATGCCCAACCTCTGGGAAAATGCACGCCAGAATTTAGAAATAAATTGAGTACCACGATCCGAGACAATGGACCAGGGGACACCACGAATACGGAAAATTTCTTTTACAAAGATATCCGCCAAAGTACTGGAATTGAGTAGACCCTTGAGGGGAACAAAATGAGCTTGCTTAGAGAATCTGTCAATTACAAGAATAGTAGTCATACCATTAGACGGGGGAAGATCCACGATGAAGTCCATAGCAATGTGACTCCAAGGACGGTCCGGGACCGGGAGGGGTTGTAGAAGACCGGAAGGCTTTTGACGGACAGATTTATTTTGTGCGCAGACTGGGCAAGAGGAGGTGAAAGCTCTAATGTCCTTTAACATATTGGGCCACCAGAAGGTTCGCCGAATCAGATCAGTAGTCTTCTTAAACCCGGGATGGCCGGCAGATCTGGAGGAGTGACCCCATTCAAGAATTTTGAGATGAAAACGTGGGGCTGTGTAAAGACGACCATCAGGGACTTCTAGCCCTTCGGGGACCTGTGCTTGAGACTCCAAAATCTTATCCAGTATGTCAAAAGAGGTGGCAGAGATAAACAATTGGGGGGACAGAATACTCTCCGGGACTTCCTGTTACATCTCCTCAGTGATAAACTGATGGGACAATGCATCCGCTTTGATATTCTTTGTCCCACGAATATAAGAGATGATGAAGTTAAACCTTGAAAAGAACAACGCCCAATGAGCTCGACGGGGCCAAAGACGACGAGCACCTTCAATGTAAGAAAGATTTTTGTGGTCTGTCAGGATCAGAATGGGTTCCTTGGTTCCTTCTAGAAGATGGCTTCACTCTTGTAATGCCATCTTGATTGCCAACAACTCCCTATTCCTCACGTCGTAATTTCTTTCTGCTGAATAATTTTTTTTTAGAAAAAACCCACAGGGGTGTAGTTTATCTTCGGGGGTGGTTCTTTGACAGAGAACCGTACCGGCTCCCACGTCAGAGGCATCAACTTCCAAGGTAAAGGAGAGGGTGGGGACGGAATGTCGCAGAATGGGAGCCGAGACAAAGGCTCTTTTAAGAGACTCAAAGGCCCGGCTGGCCTCCAATGGCCAAGAGGAAGGATCGGCCCTTTTTTGGTAAGGGCCGTAATGGGTGCTACCAAGGTAGAAAAACCAGCAATAAATTTCCTATAATAATTTGCGAAACCGAGAAAACGCTAAATCGCCTTTAAAGAGTTAGGTTGTGGCCATTCGAGTACAGAATTGAGCTTCTCCGGATCCATGGTGAACCCTTGATCCGAGACAATGTATCCCAGGAAGGTAGTTGAGGATCGGTGAAAGACACACTTCTCCATCTTGGCGTAGAGCTTGTTGGCCCGTAAACGAATAAGCACCATCTTGGTATGGAGAATGTGTTCCTCGAGGGTTGTGGAAAAAATGAGGATATCATCCAAGTAGATAATCACAAAAGAATTCAATAGATCACGAAAAACCTCATTCATAAAGTCTTGGAAGACTGCAGGGATATTGCACAACCCAAACGGCATCACCAGGTACTCATAGTGACCACTGCGCGTGTTGAACGCGGTCTTCCACTCGTCTCCACTGCGGATGCGAATCAGGTTATATGCCCCCCGTAGATCAAGTTTAGAGAAAATCGTCGTGCCTTTCAGCCTATCGAAGAGCTCCGGGATAAGAGGCAAAGGGTAGCGATTCTTGAAGGTAATCTTGTTTAGGCCACGGAAATCGATGCATGGGCGAAGCGTCCCATCTTTCTTTTTGACAAAAAAGAATCCTGCTCCGGCGGGAGAAGTGGATTTCCGGATGAAGCCTTTTTGAAGGTTTTCTGTGATATACTCGGACATGGCCTCCATCTCAGGCAAAGATAATGGATATGACCTGGCTTTGGGAAAAGGAGCACCCGGAATTAAGTCAATCGGGCAGTCGAAAGGGCGGTGAGGAGGAAGCTCTTCGGATTTGGTCTTACTGAAGACATCCAGGAACTCTGAATAGACGTCCGGTAGGGTGGCGTCTTGCGGGGGAAAGGTTTCCAAGACGGCCAATACCGCAGTGGACGGAGAAGACGATTCCACCTGGGTGGATCTCCATTGAACGGGGAACTTGGCAGTCCAATCGATGATGGGATTGTGAAGTTGCAGCCATGGTAAGCCCAGGATGATTTGGACCGAGGGGAATGGATGACATCAAAAGAAATGAGTTCTAAATGTCCATCATTCATAGAAAGTTCAATGGGAAGTGTCTCCAAGGAAATGAAAGCTGGCTGCAGGGGTCCATCGATAGCCTCCAAACTGACCGGAAAGGCCTTCTCCCGGAGTGGAATGTTGTGCTGAATAGCAAAAGCCTGATTTATGAAATTCCCTCTGGATCCAGAATCGAGGAAGGCAAAAGCGGGGGTTTGAATGCTGGCATACTTAAGGAGGACAGGCAGTAAGATGCGTTTGGGAAGACCCTGTGCGGGAGAGGGAAAAGAAGAGATGGTACCCAGTGAGATTCCCACATACCTCACCGGGCGTTGGCGTTTCCCGGCCTCAAGGGAAAACACTGCAGGATGTGCCCAGGTGATCCACAATAGAAGCACAGGTCCTCGTTTCTCCGACGTAGTCGCTCCATAGAAGGAAGTTGATGACTGCCCAGTTGCATGGGTTCCGGAGCATCCAATGCTGGTAGAACAACAGCAGGAGACCTGGAATTAGAAGACATGGAAACAGAAGTACGAGGACTTTGACGTTCAGCCCGCCTCTCCAGAAGTCTTTGATCCACCCTGATGCACAAAGCGATTAGGGCCTCCAGTGAGGATGGCCTCTCACGAGCCGCCAGCTCGTCCTTTAAGGATTCTGAAAGTCCCTGCCAGAAAGCCGCGGAAAGTGCCCCATCGTTCCAATCAGTCTCAGCCGCGATAGTCCGGAACTCCAGAGCGTAATGTGCACTGATCTCCGACCCTGCAAAATGTGGAACAAGGAGGAAGCAGCCATATCACTACGTCCAGGGGTGTCAAAGACTAAACGAAATTCTCTTTTAAAGTTAGGGAAGTTATAAGTGAGTTCAGGTTTCAGCTCCCAGATTGGTGAAGCCCAGGCCAGGGCGTCCCCGGTGAGAAGGGAATAAACATAAGCAACCTTGGTACGATCCGTTGGGAAGCGAGAGGGTGACAGTTCGAATTGTATCTCACACTGATTTAAAAACCCACGGCATGCAAGCGGGTCCCCCGCATATTTACTGGGCGTAGGGATACGCAACTCTGAAGACCCTGTTCCTTCACGGGAGACAGTGGGAGAGATAACGGAACTGGAGACATTAACCTGGGGAATCTGGACGGTTAAGGTAGCAACCTGTTGGTAAAGAGTGGTGACCTGGTTGTCCAAGAAGGTAAAGTGTTTGGAGATGGTAGTTAGGGTATCTTCCACCTCAGGGGGGTCTGGGTCTGATGGGCTCTGCATAATGTAATGCTCGGCCTGCCCACAAGCCAGACGAGGCCCTGAGACTGAGGTGGAAAGGAGTAATACCACACACCTAGCAGTAAACGGGGGCACGGCCGAGTGTGGAAGTAGTGTAGGTGGTCCAGGTAACAAAAATAGAAAAGGTACCGTACTTGACAACTCCAGCGTAGAAAGGTAAAGTCCGTAAGCCAATGGTCGTGGGATGGAGAGAGCAGCGTAGTAGAGTGTCCGTAAGCCTGGGTCATGGAGTGGAGAGAGCAGCGTAGTAGAGTGTCTGTAAGCCGTGTCCAGGGGATATAAAAGTCTGCAGGGTAGAAAGTCCAAAAATAGAGTAGTAGTGGTCACAGCAATTGGAGTTCAGCCAAAAGTAATAAAAATAAAATCAGCTTTAATAATTACATGCTGCACATCACAGAAAGGACACTATGACGCGTTTCATCCCTGGATGGAACTTTATCAAAGAGTAAAGATCCTTATCACACAGACTCCCTTTAATAGGTGGTGCCTCAATCTAATTGGACAATTCTAAAACAGAAACCTGCTTTGGCAATCAAGCTAATGAGCTGATAGCCACTGAAAGAGTCCCATAAGGAGGGTCTGTGTGAAACGGAATTACATGGTATTAATAATAGAAAACACATGTAAATACAAACATATTAAAAACAAAGAAAGGATATGACATGAAGCATGAAACAAGGATATATATTAATAGGATAAACACATAAGGACCTGAAATCAAGCTGAGGATATGCATATTGTAGATTGAAAAATAATAATGATAAATATAATTCTTATGGAAAGATCATTATAACAAATATATAGAATAACCTCCTGTGGCTCTGAGGAAAGTTGATGGAATAGAGTCTTGTGCAGTAGTTTCTTCTTGTATATATAATGTGTCTCTCCACTTCAAAATAAAACATGCACAAAGCCCAGTGGGACTTAAATGTCATGCCATAGAGTGTCCCACATTCTGTAAAAGGTGGGGAGACAAAATAAATATCATTTCAAGAAGAGAGCCCTATTGGATATTTGAATTGAAAACCCTCAGCCCCCAAGGTCTGAATGTGGAATTCGACCTGACATCATTCCTCAAATAGTACAGTAACATCATTTCCCAAATAGTATAGTATCCGCATGATCTGGCTGGGTGCCCTGTCTCTGTCCGCCGACAACCTCAGCCAGTGTGGAATTGCCTGCTTAGCATCATAAAATTATAAATTATAAATTATAAATTGTGAAATCATAGAATTATAAAATCACAAAATTATATAATCTGCACAATATTTTTAAATCATTAAATTTAATATATCACATCACATTTCTTTTCTTTCCACGATATTAGCACATTAATTCATAGGATTAATCATGTAAAAATTTATTATTAGAATTATGTTCAATACATTATTGTTATCATGTAGAAATTAGTTATTACACATGAAGCACAATTTCACAAGTTGTCATATGATTATATTTAACAAGTTGTCTCACCTAAAGAAATGTGTCTCTCTAACTGACCATTTTCTAAATACAGCATTGGAAAAGGTCCAATTAAAATGTACCGCACTTTAAAAACATATGCTGATAACATTAAAAATATTAGTTTTCTGGCACTAATCAATTGAGTAATCGTCTGAGAAATGTATATATAGCAAGACATTAAATTGCTTAAAAGATATATATATATAAGTGTCAAATGTATTTTCTGTATAATTGTAATTACAAATGTTAAATGACTATTATTGTAATATGATAAAATACCATTGTATACCACATGTTCATACAGCCTTGCATAGTATAATCCCATCCACACTGACACCTTGATTAATATCAATATATCATTGCACAATTTACCATCTCACAATGGTGAACTATTCCCTTTAAAGGGTTGTAAGTAAAAAGGCATATAAGACTCGGTGCCTGAGGTCTGGATGGAAACAACATGCATAATAGAAGATATATGTGTATATATATAATTTGCTGTATACATTTGATATTTTGTAGCCAATTATTGTCGCAATTACATTTAAGTTTGCCATCAGATCCATCCAAATTTGCTCTCACTGGCACAGTGACATGCAAACAAAACACTTGAAACATTGGACTTCTATTAGAACTATTCTTCTTGCAGGTTTGCGGATCTGCGATGGGCACACGTTTTGCCCCCAGTTTCGCAAACCTGTATATGGGAGAATGGGAATTCGAACATATTTGGAATAACAATCCCTTAAGTAAGAACATCATTTTTTATTGTCATTATATAGACTACATTTTGTGTGTGGGAAGGGGATGTGGATTCTGTCAATTCTTTTGTAGGGTATCTCAATACAAATACTAAAAACCTAACTTTTACTTTTGTTGAAAATCCCTTAGAAATCAACTTTCTAGATCTAAAGCTGAGTTCCACCGAGGAAGGGAAAGTTACCACCCAAACATACTTCAAGAAGGTTGATGCCAACAATTTTTTGTTGGCATCGAGTAACCACAAAAAGACTTGGTTAAACAATATCCCGGGTGGACAGCTGATTAGATTAAAAAAGAACTGTAGCAAGACAGAAACTTTGAGAGGCAAGCTCAAGTTGTTCTTCAAAAGTTTAAAGACAGGGGTTACGCGCATGATAAACTAGAAAAAGAACTCGTTAGGGTTAGGAACCTCGATAGGGAACAGATGTTGGTGCCTAAAATAAAAAAGATTCAGGCTCCTGGAGATGGCAGTTTGATTAACATTGCGTTTATCACTAATTTTAATTCCATGACTAACAAAATAGAGAACATTTTCAAAAAACACTGGGGGATTCTACGCAGATTCTACTGGGGGATTCTACACATTGCACAGAATCCCAAATTTATCTATCGGAAGTCTAGGAATCTAAAAGATATTTTGGCTCCAAGTGACATTGGTAACATTACAAATTTCACAGATAGAAATATAAATAAAAATACTAATTCTGGTTGCAAAATAAACCTGTAGGCAACTATAGTTGCGGAAAATGTTCTGTTTGTAAGTTTCTCCACCCAGTGAAGAAGTCTTTTAAATCTAACTACACAAATGAAAAATTTGACATCAAAGATTTCATCTATTGTAATTCGGATCATGTCGTTTACTTGATTGAATGCCCTTGCGGCTCACAATATGGGCCGCACTAAATGCAAGTTAAAAATGCGCATTCAAGAACATGTCCGAAATATAAAAAATGGATATCTGAAACATAGTCTATCATGACACTATGCTCTATATCATAACAAAGACCCTTCCTCCTTAACTTTTAAAGGAATCCAGTCTGTTCCACGCAGTAGGAGAGGTGGAGACAGGGTTAAATGTCTCTCCGTCCAAGAGACATTTTGGATACATAGGTTGGACACCTTAACCCCTAAGGGCCTGAACGAAGTCATAGACATTTGGTCTTTATACTAATTTTTCGATATGTCTTTGTTCATTTGGATTGTCCCCATGTAATTCATATGTAACATCTGCTGTTATTTTTTGTGCTTGATTTTTATCTTATTTTTAGATATACAGTATATTTTTCTTTTAAGCTATGTTACACAACATTTATATGTGCGCTGTTATTTGTTCACATATATAATTTGTTGAATATTACTACAAGTGTTTTCACTAATATAATCTTTTTTGTTTCCCCAGCTATTATATTGTTTATACATTATGCATATTATTTATTTTAGTAGTCCTTTTTTAACACATACTATTATTGTATTATTAAAGTTTTCAAATGCATTTGATCGTTGTAGGATGCAGCTCGTGTATCCCCGCCCACACCAGCTCCAGTTGGAGAGTTACCCAATTGTGTGACCAATCGGGGCTGGATGGGGGGTATATACCGGCCCTGTCCATTATTGTATTAATTCCCTGATGAAGAGGCACTTCTAGCCTTGAAACGCGTTGGAATACATATTTTCTCTTACATACTTAGTGTATGTTTAGTCCCCTGTGCTCCTGCTGCTTCACCCCGCTCCCCCTTGCGGATCCATCATTCCGGTGCGACGCCTCATAGTGACGTCACTCGAGCGCCGACCGAAGTCTCGGAGACACACGTGGAGTTAGTACCTGCCTGCGGTAGAGATGTACTGAGACTGATCGAGCTTGTCTCTGGGGACTCTGAACTTGGGACTTAACAAATTCCGCTGCCCTCACCACACCCCACTTGTGGACTAGCCTCTGTCACTGTGGTGACTTGTGAACTGTCCTTACTTTTGGAACCAGATGGCTGATGATCCGTGACTGTCCAGATCTTCGTGTCGGTGTGGCGTATGGGTAATTTGTCCCATGAAATGCTGTTTTAATATTTCCCTGATGTACGCACAATACCTAACCTTGGTTTAATTAATACATTTTAATTTTCATAAACATCACTATGAGCGTTGTGTGCTGTTTTCTTTTTGTTTTACCTGTTTTAGCTCTTGGTGGTGCTGAGCCACCCCTCATTCAGCTGCAGATGCTCCCTCTTATACCAGTTCACGTATAATTCATTTATTTATTAATATTTGTTGTCACTTACATAGTTCTAGTGCACATTCACACTATAGCACTAATTTTAGCACTATTTATGGTTGCACACTTATCTACTCTTTTTGGTACCATTACAAATGAGTTGTTAATGCCAAATGAAAACTGTATTTTTAATCTGTGGGGTACTCAGCGCCCTCCAGCAGGTGACGCCACTCCTCCAAGGCCATCTTGATCGCGAGGAGCTCACGGTTACCCACGTCATAATTCCGTTCTGCTGCAGAGATTTTTTTAGAAAAGAATGCAAAGGGATGCAATCTGGCCTGTGGGTTCTTCCTTTGGGATAAGACCGCCCCTGCCCCTATGTCCGAAGCATCCACCTCGAGAGTGAAGGGTTGTGCTGGATCAGGATGCACCAAGATAGGTGCTGTGACAAAGGCTTCCTTGAGAACCTGAAAAGCCATGATGGCCTCGGGGGACCACAGTGCGGGATTGGCACTTTTCGGAGTGAGGGCTGTGATGGGTGCGACCAACGTGGAAAAGTTCTTAATGAACCTGCGGTAATAATTGGCAAAGCCTAAGAACCTCTGTACCGCTTTCAGAGAGAGGGGTCGGGGCCAATTCAAGACAGCTTTCACCTTGGTAGGGTCCATCGCGAGTCCAGTGTCTGAGATTATGTAACCCAAATATGATGTGGATGACTGGTGGAACTGGCATTTTTCAAGTTTGGCGAACAGACGGTTCTCCCGCAACCTCTGAGGCACTTGTTTGACGTGCCGAGTATGTTCCAGGGGATTCTGGGAGAATATAAGGATGTCGTGTTTATCCAGAAGTTCTCTGAAGACGTCGTTAACGAAATCCTGGAAGACGGCTGGCGCGTTGCAGAGACCGAAGGGCATGACGAGGTACTCATAGTGCCCAGCTCGCGTGTCATAGTGCCCATCTCGCGCGTCTTCCACTCATCTCCCTTACGAATCCGAACCAGATTGTAGGCTCCCCGGAGATCCAGCTTGGAGAAGATAGTGGCGCCTTGTAACCTGTCGAAAAGTTCGGCAATCAAGGGAAGTGGATACCGATTCTTGACAGTCACCTTGTTGAGGCCACGATAATCAATGCAAGGGCGAAGTCTGCCATCCTTTTTCTTTACAAAAAAGAATCCTGCTCCTGCCGGAGAGGTTCCCCTGTATGTAAAGTTTCATCACCTTGGTCTCGGGGGGGGGGGGGGGAAAGCGGGTAGGTACAACCTCTGGGGGGAATCGCGCCAGGAAGAAGGTCGATCGGGCAATCGTAGGCGCGATGGGGTGGTAATTCCTCCGCCTGAATTTTGTCGAAGACATCTCTAAACTCCCAGTAGGCGTCCGGAAGGAGGGGATTCTTAGATTCCGGATGTGTGGCACTTACTGGGGCCTTAGGCGAATCCAGACAAATGTCTTGACACCGGTCTCTCCAGGTGATGGGTTGTGACTGGAGCCAGTCGATCTGGGGGTTATGGTGCTGGAGCCAGGGAAGACCCAATATCACGTCTACAGCCGGCGTGTGGATGGCATCCAACTGAATATGTTCGGAATGGTGACCAGTCATCTTAAGACGGAGGGGAATGGTCTGCTGTGAAATGAATGCGGGCTGCAAAGGCCTACCGTCAATGGCTTCAAGGCCCACGGGCCAATCCTTGGCTACCAGAGGAATCTGGTTGTTCTCCGCAAAAGCCTGATCGACAAAGTTCCCACCAGAACCGGAGTCTAGGAAGGCCTGTTTGGTGATGTCCCCAAAGCCTCCTGATAGGGTTATAGGAAGGAGTATCTTGGATGGTAGTTTGGGAGAGGAAGGAGAGGTTACCATGCCCAGTGCAGTTCTCCCAGTACTCACTGGGGGCTGGCGTTTCCCGACTTGGAAGGACAGGTACTCACCAGGTGTCCACTATTTCCGCAGTAAAGGCAGACGCCGATGCCGGCGTAGTCTTTGTGTCAACGAAAGGCGAGTCCCAACCAGCTGCATGGGTTCTTCGGAAGATATGGCGACGGACTCCCCTGGAGCTGTATGTGGGAAGGAAGTGGGTTGGATACCTTTTTGATGCTTCCCTTTCTCTGCTCTTCGCTCCTGGAGCCGCTGGTCCATACGGATACAGAGCGCGATGAGTTCCTCCAATGATGTAGGATGCTCCAAGGCGGCCAGTTCGTCTTTGAGGGAGTCATTTAAACTTTGCCAGAACACTGCGGCGAGCACTTCGTCATTCCACCTTGTTTGTGCCACAATAGTGCGAAATTCAAGTGCTTAGCGAGCCACAGAGCGATTTCCCTGCATTACATTGAGGAGAGAAGATGCGGCTGTTACCCTCCTACCTGGTGTATCGAACATCCTACGGAATTCAGCACAGAATCGGTCCAGGTTGGAAGTCAGATCCGGCCGTATCTCCCATATGGGTGTAGCCCAGGCCAAGGCATCATCGGTCAACAGCGAGATAATGTACGCGACCTTGGAACGGGGAGAAGGAAAATGAGAGGGTAGAAGCTCAAATTGGATGGAACACTGCCCCAGGAAGCCACGACATGCTGAAGGCTCTCCCGCATAGCGATTGGGAGTGGGTGGGCGAGGTTCAGGAGGGTGAGTTAGAGGGACCGGCGGGGAGAAGATAGGAGCAGGAGGAGCAGCAGCAGTATTGGGAGAGGGCAGAAGGGATTTGAGTTGTTCCAAAATGGTACACAAGGAGTTTTGGAGCAGTTCCATACGCTGGTTATTTTGAGAGAGACAAGTCTCTGCTTCCTTGAACAGGCCTTCGTGTTCGCTTAAGCGTCGACCCACCTCGGCGGAGTCCAGGTCTGTTGGGCTGAGCATAATGTGACGGGACTATAGGAGTGCTCACCACAAACCGGACTGGACCGCGAGGCCGAGGTGGGGATACAGGAAAACCACCGCCCTACAGCCACGTGAGCGGGTCCGGTAAGCAGAGTAGTATGGATAGCCTGGTTTGGGGCAGGATAGTGTAGAATCGTAGAGGTGCTTGCCAGATTCAGGGTCGGAGAGATCAAGAGTAGTCGAAGTCCAAAGCCAAAGTCGAGGAGAAGGTAAAAGTCCGTAGGGCGAGCCGGGGTTCGAGGGTGCCAGAGGTCGGGAGTCCAGATTCAAGCAAGGGTCTGTAATGGAAGACAAGAGCATACTGCGAAGTAGCTTGTAGCAAGCACAACCAGAGACTGACTATGCTCAGCAATCAGCTCAGGGCTGGTAGCACTATATACTGATAGGAGCCAATGAGAACCCCCAGCGGTGATGTCAGATGAAGGTAGAGCACTGATAGGCTGAGGCAGGATGCAGGGCAGGTATGGGAGGAACAAGTACATTGGCGGCAGTGGAGATGGACATAGTGGCGCGTGCGTGCGACGCGCGCGACGGAAGGGGCGGAGTGAGTCTGCCGGGAAGGAAATCAGGAGCTGTAGACGCGCGCGGGGGTCTGCCCCGGCGGCGCGCATGTGCAGCAGGATATGCAGGGAGAGAGGAGAGGCCACGGGACCGGACATCGCACGCCCCGGCGGCGGAGGTAAGAGCCGAAGCGGGCGCCGTGGGTGGCGGCATTACACTTATAAGATTGACTGACTCTAAATGCTTTTATCCTAGCTACACTTCTGAATGTGCTATTTTACATTAACCATTGTTGAGAATACATTTTGCACAGAATTACACTATGTATTTTATTGTATGTCTTTATTTATATAGCGCCAAAAGTGTACTCAGTGCTTCACAAAGAATACAGTACAGGGAATTATAATAATACAGTAAGTGCAGCAAAATCAGACAATAGGAAAGGAAATCCCTGCCCTGAAGAGTTTACAAAGATTAGAAAGATGTTTGATGGGAGACTTACAGAGACAGCAGGTGAGGGAATAAGTGCTGTGTATGGCAGTGCTTTGCCACAATGGGTGGTAGGAGTGGCCAAGTGTGGGTGTTTTTTATTGAGGGGTAAATAAGTTCTTGGGAGAGAGGTGTATAAATAATGGTGCAGTGGAGAGTGGGGAAGTTGGAGAGAACAGAGATGGTCACAAAGGAATGAGGAAACAGTAAACAGAAAAAGCAATAGGGAGGGCATTGTGAGATGCAGGAGGAGAGACAGGCCAGGTATTGGAGGATAGGAAGAGTACAAAGAATCAGACCTTTTAGAAAATCAAGTTCTCACAGCTGCAGCGTTGTTGTTGTGTCAACATCTTCCTGCAATCTTCACCTCCAAATTAATCGCCAAAATGATCTCCACACTTTCAATGTTACACTTTGCTATGTGGCTCGCGCCTGTCTTCTTTTTGCTATTTATATATATATATACATACATACATACATACATGCATACATACAAACAAACACACATACACAATATTTGTTAAAGGCGTCTGTAATAAAAAAACGACCATGAGATATTAAGTATTTTAATCAATCTGGCACATCAAAGGTTTATTTTAGCTATAGGTTGCCTTAAGAACATATGAATTGTTTTATGACAAATACCTGTTTCTGTGTTGATCTAGAAAGTGATCTTAGCCTGGGGGTTATCATTGATGGCGATTAAAAGTGAAATATATATACTATGGAAGTATTGTAAATGTAATCAAGAGAGATTGATGAAAGGGATGGATAAGGACACACCCAGAATTTGGGTTCACAGTGTGTTTCAATTAACAAGATTTTAGAATATAAAGCCTGCATCTGGAATTATAAATTCGATTTTAACCAAGGTAGGGTCTTATGCCAATCAGACACGTAAAATCTCATATTCTCACTCAGACCCTGAGAGAAACCTAAAATGTTTTGTAGCGTACAGTATGTTAGGAAATTCTGTTTGTTTATCCTTTTTATTGAATTAAACTCTCTGCCTTTATTGTATTGTGCAGTATGTTCTTGTCATAATGTGTTTCTGTAAACTAAGCACTGAAATACTTATGTATATTAAATCTAAATTTTAATAAATAATACTTTGGGCTCTGATTAAACTTGAATATTTTGTAAAGAGTAATTAACATTTTCGAACACATTTGGCTAAAACAGATTGTTGTGTGTTAAGTGCATATTTTCTTTAGGAAACAGGGACCAAAGATTCTGCAAATTCAATTTTTGATAACTCCTTGATGGTGGTAATGGTTAAAGATATATTGTGACTCATTGATGGGAGATATTAATTGAATGGACCTGGCGCAGATGAAGATTGAATCAGCTATATATCTGTGTCACATATACAAGTCACGTGCTTACAGGTGATTTGTTCGTGAAGCCGTCTTTTCCTTGTTTAGTAAAATATCAGGTTATTCATTTAAATAGATACTTCTTACTATATACTGTACAGTACAGTATGTGATACAGTACATTCCAATACACAAACATATGTGGATCAGTAATTCTGCTTCAATCTATATTGAAAATCCATGTCACAGGTAGCATAGCGTATTTCTTACCTATAGTATAAGATAAATGTTTTAAACAAATTTAGATGCACACTATTTTTTTAAATATTTATAGCGTATTATAATTGACTTATACAACAAGTTTCAAATTTAAGACAAAGGGACATTTTCAATTATATTTTAAAGTGCACCATGTTAAGAAGTGTGTTGTATTGTAATGATACATACAGACACTACATGCACATATTGATATAAATTACCATATTTGAACCCTCAATCTTTCTTTTAAATTGCGGTAAACTTGCCTGAAAGTATATAAAAAGAAGATACCTAAATACAGGGGAAATGTAAGCAGGAAGCATGGTTAAAATGTAATACCTTTTATTTATTTATTTTTAAACATAAAATCTACACTTAAAACAACAAGAGGTTGAAAGGCTTGGCTATGTTATTCAAAAATGTATTTTGTGGAAACAATTATCTCAAAACACAATGGTAATTGATCTTACTTAATGTTAAATCTCCTTGGTTTACTTGGATAATAAATCTTATTCAATTATTCATTTTAATGGTCTTTTAATGTTTTTACTAGTGTAGTATCTATCCCTAATCTTGGCTTTTTTTGCAAAGCTCTTGCCTCCACAATGACTTCCAGGAAAAACTGTCATTAGAAAACTTGAAAGAAAGGCAGAGAGACTACCGCTACAGTCACCACACTACACCAGGGAAAAGTATCTGAATACATACAACTAAAAGAAAAATACTATACAGGGTGCATACCCTAATAATTTTTTTAATCTTCTCTCTCAGGAAGTGCCTATTATGAAATGGAAAGGTTGAAGGGATGCACCCATATTAATTAATTCCCTTCCATTTTAAAAGTTCACGGTCCTTTTAATTTAGTTTAGTGTAATGTTTGTAGCTGCTGCATTTAGTGTATGCACATTTTGTTCTAAATAAGTTTCATCAGGGGTTTTGTACTGTATTTCAGAAAACGTAGTTATTAGCAGACCACATTTACTAATGCAGGCTTTATCTGCCCTATTTACTTGGTAGAGAGAACATTTCAACCTTCATTCAGTTTAACTTCAAGTGCACTTAAGTCCTACTGTCTGTTATATACAGTAATGTACATTTATTCTCTCTCTCTCACGCCTAGCTAGCAGCAAGCCTAGAATAGCACTAGTAGCATATATAACAAGTGAACAAATAATAACAACAAGTCAATAGTAGAACCAGATTTAGTGGTTTGAAGAAAAAAGTATTGAAAGTAGATGTGGAGGGGAAAGAATAGGTGAACATAGTTTTGGTGGTGGGGGTGATGATAAATTGGATAAAGTTTAATCAATGTAAAGAGTGCTTCTGGTGCACCAACTACAAGTCAAAGCAAGTGTAGCAGAGTCCCCCTCCTTACCTCCGGTGAGGGGGAACTGCTGGGTTGTCCATCAGAGCTCCGCGAGAGTGGGTAGAGGTGGAGGCGGTTGTTTTGGACTGCCACGCATGCGCAGTTGCAATCGGAGTGGTGGCCATCTTGGACTGGCTTCAAAAGCCCATAAGAGATTACAATTCCCAGAGTACTTTGCGGGAATAGTGCAGCGGCCATCTGGGACTGGCTCTGCATAGCCTGAAATGGGACTACGAGTCCAAGAATCCTCGCTTGAAGGGAGATCAGGTGGGCTGTCCTAGCCAATGGGATTGAAGCAGCCTGAAAGAGACAGGATATTCTTTGGGACAAGGAGCCAGCGTGCACAGTTGAAACGGAGGCAGCAACCTGGAAGGTACTATCCAGGGAGCAGTGTTCCTATGGATTAAGCCTAGATCATGCCCCCTAGGCTCCAGCTAGGCCCTGAGCTACTCCAGCAGAGTGTTGTAGTACTATAGTAGTACTGCTGCGCTGGTGACCAGACGGCTATGTGGCGCACTGAGACATTGTGTTAGACCCTCCTGCTGGAGCTCACACTGAGAGGAGGATCAGGACCCTTAGGGGAGAGGGGATTTTTGTTGGAGGCCCCGCTGGGATCTGCTCCAACTCACCGCGCCAAGCAGCACCTGGGTACTGGAGTACCCAGACAGGTACCCATTGTGCACCTACATCTACAGGGGGTAGCACTACCTCACATTTGGGTTGGATTTCTGGGACAGGACACCAGGGATTTTTGGTGCCATGGCACCCTGAGTACTTTGGGGGAACCACCACATGTTGGGTCACTGTGTTATATTGTGGGTACTGTTTATTGTGTAATCTGTGTTTAGAGTGTGTACAGTAAAGCTTAGTTATATACATATGTGTGGTGTATTACTCATTACTGTATTTTGGTTCCTGTGAAGGGTTATCCCACCAACGCTGGGATCCCTCATAGGTGGAGGCGCTGCATGCAAGGAGAAGAGCTCATCCCAGGCTTCCAGAGGTGCAGGCTTAGGCCTCCTGTGAGCAACAGGTACAGCAGCACGCGTAGTTACACACACAGTTCCCTTAGGCATAGGGAAAGGAACGTTCTGATAGGCTGGTAGGATTCTTCCCACGCTCGGATTGGCTGGAGTATCACATGAATGAACTCTGAAATACTATAAGAAACCCTCAGCCAATCCGGACGAGAGATTTACTCAGTTTCTAAGCGCCAAGACACCAGCGGCAAATTCGAAATCACCAAAAGATGCTCTTGGAGAAATAGCAGCGAGCCAGCTTCAGCAATTTCAAGGCGAGAAGTCCCACTTTTCGGGGCCAAGTTCTGAAAATAGAACATAGTGGTCGCGGCTGGGATTGCAAGCCGAAAAGAGTACCAGGACATTTGTATCTGGAAGAGTAAAAAAAGATATGTGAAAACACAAATGGTTTTGAGTGAAATACAAGGCAATGATTTCTAAAAACTACATCCCGATTCCCATCCCGTTTCTTTCAATAACCACTGGTAACAAATTATTTATATGTTTTATGTAATTATTGCACGTTTCCACAATTAGACACTCCTTCAATACTTGTTGATCCCCTTCACTAGCTCGTCTTTGTTTCCCACCTTCCCATACTTTGCAGATCATGTTTCAGCATGTCACACCAGTTCTAGGAGGTTCAAATTGGGGGATCAGCAAATAGAGACACAAATATAGTATTGTAATTGCCAAGTTAATATTACGCTACTGCAAAAAATAGTACTTAGTCTGGAAATCTTTTCCACTAATATACTGACAATAGTTGGAAATGGCCCATAAGAATATTTGATTTTCATTTTTTTAAATGATTACTGTCAGTAGCCAGATATGTATTAACAGTAACTGGCTTGAAGAATGTCTTATTTATAATATCACTATTATCACTATTTCACTATTATCATCACTTTCCAATTGTAGAAATGTATTAATCTACGATCTGAATTGAAAATCAATTTGAAATTTAGATTATTGATACCCACATATCCTTGAATAACTGCAGACTTTCCTCGTTCCCCAGCTAGATACTCAATACGTCATCTATAAAGCGCCTAAAATAGATGAGTTTATCCAGATAAGGGTTATTATTTCAAATGTTACATTGTTCCCAATATCACATTAGTAGATTTGCAAAACCAGGGGCAAAACAAGTGCCATAGCAGTTCCCATAATTTGCAAATAAAATTTATTGTTGAAATTAAAATAATGATGTTCTAAGATGAATCTTGTACTATAAAGGATAAATTGTTGTTGTAAAAAGGGAATAGCGTTTTTTTGTTGAAGAAAATAACCAACTGCTTGTATCCCATCCTCATTTACCATAATAGGTATATACATCACAGCTAACTCATAAATAGGTATCTTCCCATTTAATATCCTTTAGGGTGTTAAGTACATGTTTTGTATTTTTAAGATGAGATTTTAAATCTAAACATACTATATTATTGGAAAAACATATCTACATACTGCGAAAGATTAGCAGTTAAAGAGTTAATTCCTGAGACAATTGGTCTTCCGGGAGCGTTAAGTTCATTTTTAAGTATTTTCAGGAGGTAGTAGAAAGAAGGGACTTTGGAATATTTAACTAGCAGATTCTGCAATTCTTTTGTTTATTCAAAATCTTATTTTCAAATGCTTTCTCCAACAGAAATATTAATTTTTGTCAGAATTTTTCTATTGGATCTCATCTCAAAGGTCTACATGATTCTCTTTATCACAAGAAACTATTAGCTTCTTCTAAATAATCTTTTAAATACATAATTACCACTCTGCCTACTTAATCAAAAAAGGCACACAAAGGCAAAGAATTTGCTATATACCATAAACAAAATTGCTACCCCTAACTACTTCAATTGACATGTTAAAAATCAGAATGCGATGCACATGCAACATAATTGGAAGAGAGGCATCTTGATACATTGAGGCAAAGATGCACATGCAACAATGTCTTGTTGTTCCAGTTTTTATCCAAAATTGCTTTGAATCACAAAATCAATAGTATTCTATCAACTACAGCAGGGGTGCGCAAACTTTTCCCTGTGCGCACCCCTGCCTGCTCTCCTCGGCGCTTTGCACCCCTCCTCCCCCCACCCTGCTCGACTCTGGCGTCAAATGATGTGTGGGTCATGTGACGTCACATTGCCATGGTAACCCATGTGACCCCGCGGGTTACCATGACGGCGCATCGCTGGAAAGGAAGGGAAGTGTGCTATAGAGGCCTCGTGCGGCCCCCCTGCATTTAATTTAAATGCGTGGGGGGAGAGCGCGGAACCTCTATAACTGCCGTGTCCCCCCCAGAAAATCTAGCGCCCCCAGTGTGCACACTGCTGAACTACAGTATCAATCATTTAGCCACAATTTCAGCAGGAGTGCAGGTCAACACTATTTGCGACCTCAACTATATCAGTATTTGCAAGTTGTCACAAAAACTAAATAAAAAACATACAAGTGATGTGGTGCAAGTATTAATTTTTTGTGCAAGTGCATACCAAGTATAAGTATATACAAATATAGCAGGTGTTATGGCCGCTGCTGAGTGTTGCAGGGACACGCACACAATGCACCAGCGAGAGCAGATACTGTTTAAAAATGTTTGCAGCATACAAACGAGGGCTGGGGATATAGAACAATTGTACGCTCTGGCATGCGCCATTAGGTGTAATACCGGTTGCTACTGTACATCTGTAGCATATCAATTATATGCATACAGTATACTATAGGTGTACACAAGTAAATAGCATTGTTTGCTATTAAGTTACTACATTAAGGACGCATATAAAATATGCCAGGGAAGCAACTCCACCAAAGGAAGGTTTAATATTTTGATTAGAGATGTGCTCCACTTGTACTGTACACAAGTTTGCAAACCAGATAAAATTTGCTCAGGGTTTTTTTCTTCAAATAATTTAGCAAAAACTTTAAGTTTCCCAAAAAATAATCAGCAAGCATTAAAAGTCATTGCAAATTCCAACACAGAAGCCCAAAAGAAGTCAAATTTGTTGAGGGAATCAGGTGAAAATGTTGCATTTGTAAAAATTCGCAAGCAGCATGGACTTAGAAAAACGCACAAAATCTGTGAAGCAAATGAGAAAACATTCACACATCTCTAATTTGGATTATTTGATATTTAATTACGTGCACTATTAAAGAACCCCCAATACAGGAAAATGGATGCTATAAACTCATCTTGAATTATTTCTCACTTTCTTTCTCTCTACTAGGAATGCCTCAATGAAATAATTCATTGTATATCATGTTATAGAAATATCCCTTCATCTTAGTTGCAGTCTAAACATGAGCTCTACATCTCTCTTGATAACCTTCATGGGGTGATCACAACTTGATATCATGTTAGCACCTTATTTAAGGACAACAAGCACAGATAAATGATCATTTTTATTATTATGTCAGAAAAGGCACTTGAGAGGCCTGCCCATACTGTGTAAACATACAGTTGGTTTCTCCAGCTGAGAATTCACCAACCTTCAGATTGTACTGTATGTCATTACTGTTTTTTTATTCCCTTTGAGTATGAATATCTGCTTTGTTGCGAAACTCCTTTCCTCAGTGGAAAGTTAATCATGTCGTTTTACTAAACATTTCTTTTATAAACAGCTTACCTTAACAAGCCAAACACAGCAGCCAAAGTTCATACATTGATAAAATTATTTCAGAATCATCTGCGGGGATCACTTCAAAATGCTTTTAAACAATTTAATGAGCACAAAGCTCACAGTCAGCCTGCAGCTCACAAATGAGAAGAACCTTCAAAGAAAAATGTCAGCTCTGGTTTCACATTTTATGAAGCAACGTCTGGGATCTATTACTCTTATACCTACAGCCGGGATGCTTAAAACAAACGCTTCCCACGCATCAGCCCATCCTTCTCCCTCTCCAACCTGCAATGTTTAACAGCTCCTGTCAGTGAAACCAATAAACAACAGCAGTTCCTCTTCAATGGCAAAATTATTCTAGCAAAGCCATTCACTTATTTTGATGGGTTCATTTCTCAACCTAATATTTATACTCTAATTTGCAAAGCATGCCAAGAAGTGAAATGTGATGGGCGAGGGAGGGAAGAAATCAGGCCACTATCATTACACAATGCATGTTGTCACTGTGCTAATTGTGCATTTAAAATTACAGTTATTTCAATAATATAATGGCATGATTATATACATTGCCTCCCATTATGTAGTATATCTTTGCTATAAGTGTAGACATAGATAGATATTTTTTCTTAACACCTCAAGAAAGCAAGATGCTAATTTGTGAGTGAAAAAAGCTGAAATTGATAGTCAGGAATGTTTTATACAGTCTATACATGTTCCCAGATGTTACATTTTTTTTATCCCTAGTGTATTTATCTGATACGTTATATATTATATGTTTTCAGAAGGTGCTTTATCCCATGTGAAAAAGCTTCTGTCAAGATAATGTATTATAGATGGATAGTTGCACAGACTTTCATGGCAATTAAACTCTGTCTTCAACTCTTTAGTGCCACGCGTTGTATGCATTATTATTACACTCTCTCTAATAAAAGCACTAGCAATAAAACATCTAGAAGATAGGTTAGCAGATAGTAGTGTAACGGCCACATTTACACAACAATAGGTATTAATCTAACACATGGTAATGGTAATATATTATTGTTAAACTAGTGCTAATAGCAAAATAGTCAGGGGAAATTACTAACATTTTGCTTGCAGTTTTCAAGTAAAATATACCAATGTTATTACCTGCATTTTTCCATACGTATTTATATGCCTGGTTTGACTCCAATTCGCAATTATATGCAAAGAATGCAAAACTGGAGTGGGTTATGCAGTCTTTCAGATCTTCATTCAGCACAGCATTTAAGAATAAGGCACAATAAAAAAGGAATTCAATTACAGCAGTCAAACTGACCATTTTGTTCAATTCACTATGGCAGTAACATCCAGTAGTAATTCAAACGCTTTCAAAAGTAAGGGAAATTAATTCTGTTCTAATATTGTTAATCTGTTAACAAATGGTCATTAAGAATTAAGATGGGTGAATGTGTCACCATTCACCATCAAATTATTCTCAGGGTTTTGGTTGATATTCAATTTACGGAAGAATATTTGCATCTAAAAAAAAAAAAATTCAAGCAAATGTATGCTATTCCGCCAGCAGCTACCATTCACACTGTGCCTGAAATATGGGGATGTCTCCACGTGCTGTCAAACAAAACCTTTAGACAACACATGGAGAGACACCCGTGCACAATAAATTTGCACACCTGAGATACCTAAAGAATATGCAAATAGGATGCATTAGCATATCCAATTAACATATTTCTCATCTTTAATAAGAATACGGTTAAGTTATTGGAGTGAGAAAAATGTATCCCTTAAAATATATGAGTGTAAATCTCCCAGACAATAATACTTGTCAATGGGAATAGTATGGACCCTGTGATCTGCCTCACTCTGGTGGTTTACTAAATAAGATGTGATGTCTTTGGGAAATACTGCTGAGGCGCTTTCTATTGATGACCCAGCGGCCATATAGTATTTTTATTTTTTTTAAATCTGACAAAGCTTCAGTAATTAATTTTATTGCTAAATACTGTAAACCATGACACATTTGTAAATCATGACACATTTGGTAAAGGTAAATACAATCTGTGTGATTATTCATTTCGAATATAGTTATTATTTGGTTTATATTTAAATTAGTTCTTTTTATGTATATATTTATTTACATTATGTGAGAAATGTGAATAATGGATCAGATTGTTAATGTTGCTGTGTTTAACTTCATACATTGCTGAGTCACTTCGAGTTGTCACTAGCATCAAGACTAGCATCAATCACAATCTTTGTATAAGTAAAAGAAAAGCATGTGTCAAAATGACCATATATTCAAATTCATATTGACATATAAATGTATATACACAATGTGAATTCCACAGCAAAAAGTAGACCACCCACCTCAAACCCCCAAAAAAGTGTTCCAGCCCACTGCTTATAAATAATAATTGGTCAGGATTGTAGCATTGTGTGCATCATACAGCCTGTGTCTATAGAATTATAAGATCTTTTCTAAATTAAATACTTTAGTGGGCTTACTGTAGAAAAGCGTAACCCGAAAGATGTATCCTTATCATATTGTCACATGTAATCTCTGCAATTATTGAACATATTTACAAGACATGTTAATCAGCTGATCAGTTATTCTGTGGTGTTATTTATTCGGTCCATTTTTTAATGTATTATTTACTGCCTTGAGGAAGTCATTAAGACCCATCTTTACACTTCATGACTAATTCAAACAAATTTTCAGTAAGGTGCCTCCCAGCCTCGGATGGTCTTATGAAATAGCCCCACTTAGTACCACTTTCACCACCTAGAACGTTCTTTTATAGACTACATTAATATTATTATCATATCTCATTTATCTATAATGTGTTTGAATAATTTTTATTTCTAGCTAATTTGGTAATGTATTTGGTATTTTTACTTTTAGTAAGTAAGGGACTACAAATCCCATTAAGAAGTGCAATATTTATTTTTTCACCCAAAATGTGAATATTTCAGGCATCATATAATGCACACAGGATCCCAGCAAGCTCAACAACCCCAACCCCCCCAAAAAACACACCACATAGTTAAAAAAAATCTATCTATCTATCTATATAGATAGATAGATAGATAGATAGATAGATAGATAGATAGATAGATATAGATAGATAGATAGATATATGCAAATACAACTGTATGCTCATCTGCATGTCTTAGGCAGGTCTGCAACCCCACCTTTCACCATTATCACCCAGCATACAGCACTTCCACTGCAGCAAGGGATTCTGGGAAATGACATGCAAATGAGCACACAGTGCCACTTTTTGCCTCAAAAACCATTTTTAACATGGTTCCCTATAGGCTTAAGCTTGCTGCATGGTCACAGCTTTGAGCACAGCCAGGGTTAAGGTGCATACCCAGAAACCCACCCACAGACAGCTTTTGTTTTTTTTTTTTGTAGCCCGGGTGGTGAAAGTGATTCCACCTCAAAAACCGTGCTCGTGCAAGTGAGACCAGTGCGCTCCACATGTGACAAAGTCTCTCCGGAAGTAGGCCAGTCCGTACCAAGAGACAGTCCTCTTCAGCCGAAGCCAGAAAGAGTCCTGCTGTTACTTTGACGTCGTCATCCGAGGAATCCGACGTCCATCCTGTTCCCTCCCCGTGCAGTCGCGAGCAGGGGGTCCAAGTCTTTTAGGGTGTTCTGCTGATGCCTACTAACCCACCGTGATCTTCTCCCGAAGGATTGGCGGTCACTACCAGCACTACAGTCTTTACTCTCTGAAAGAAAAGGGTGACGTTAACCCAACATCAAACAAAACAAATTCATGGTGCAGTGCTCCGGTGCTCTGTGCAATGCAGTGCAGGAGTGCTCAAACGTACAACACAAAAAGGGTGTGCACGAGTGCACGCCTGGCCCTTTGCAAGGCCAGGCTGTGACAAAATAATTGGCTTGTCCCTCAGCGGAAGGCAATAAGGGGCCAAGTGCGGGAAAAATAGGGGACATGCAAAATCATCTGTGCAGATCAAGTGCTCGTAAGTGGAGGGCCGCCCCCCAAACACCATCCACAGTGCAGCAAGTGATGCTCCCAGTGTTCCAAGCCTGGGGTGCAGAACTAAAAATGCCCGGGCTACTTTTCATCCGCCCTCTCAGGCCATGACCAGAGGACCAAGTGATGCAACTAGGGCCATCCTTCACAGGACAGACCCTACACTTGATCTTAGCCAAAAGGCCGAGAAGCGATGGGTCTCAGTGTGGGGTTGATTAACTGGGTATGCAAAGAGGCTATGGGATAAGCTATACCATAATAAACCCACACTGATGAGACCCATTAAGGTCGAAACAGCTGTCTGTGGGTGGGTTTTCTGGGTATGCACCTTAACCCTGGCTGTGCTCAAAGCTGTGACCATGCAGCAAGCTTAAGCCTATAGGGAACCACATTAAAAATGGTTTTTGAGGCAAAAAGTGGCACTGTGTGCTCATTTGCATGTCATTTCCCAGAATCCCTTGCTGCAGTGGAGTGCTGTATGCTGGTGATAATGGTGAAAGGGTGGGGTTGCAGACCTGCCTAAGACATGCAGATGAGCATACAGTTGTATTTGCATATTCGCTTTCCTGTGGAGGGTTTTTGTCACTTTTTTTACTCACCATAACTTAACTCAGTATAGGACAAGCTTTGGAGAGTTATCCTCTCTTCTTCAGGTCAGCAATACTGATATACAAAGGATTCAATGGCTAAAACTTGTAGAGAGAGGAAAAAAAACACAACAGATATTACTGTGAGTAAGGTAGGGGTTAAAAGTGTTTGAAGCCAGGGGACAGTGTCAAAGAAAGGTAGGGGGGGGAGAGAAAGTGTGGATAAAAAGAGGCTGTTTTTTTTCCCTCTCTCTACACTCTTTTTGCCATTGAATCCTTTGTATACAGTATTGCTTGACCGAAAAGAGCCTATAACTCTCGAAAGCTTGTCCTATGACATAAATTGTTAGTCCATAAAAAGGTATCACCTAATAGTGAAGAACTCATTATTCTGTAAAATATATATATATATATATTATATATATATATATATATAATATATATAATATATATATATTATATTAATCCAAAGAAGCAGCCGGCACTCCACTTGCAAGTAGAAAAAAATGGGTGTTTGTCCCATAAAGTAATAATAAACCATACAACTCCGTTTAGCAAGACGAGATCAGGAGGCAGCAACCTGGTAAGTTTTGATCACAGTTTTTGTATTGAAAAACACACATAAACCGACCCAGTGGGACCTTTCTCAAGGCGGTGAATATTTCAGCATCATATAATGCACAGAATCCCAGCCAGCTTAACCCCCCCAAAAACACACCACATTATATATATATATATATATATATATATATATATATTATATAATATATATATAAATATATTATATATATATCTATATAACTGCTGTCTGCCAGGTGTTATTCAGCATTTGCCCGTTCTTGGCCGCAGCAGTAGCCTGGCGCGCGCCCGAGAGTGACGGGCGCGCGCCGAAGCAGCGGAAGAGCGCCCTCCGATCGGGGCGCTCTCCCTACCGCTGCCGGGTCCGCCGGGTCCCCCGGAACCCCCTGCCGCTGTCCCGCGATCGCGGGACACCAGGGCTCCCTCGGGGAGCCCCTGGACGCGCGTGCAGGGGGCGCACGCTCCCGAAGACGCGTGACCGCGCGTCTATGACGCGCGGCACGCCGAGGGGCGGCCACTAGCAAGCCGGGAAATCTCCCGGCTTGCGGTACCGGCCACACTTTAATAAAGTGTGTCGGTAGTGTATATATATATGTGTGTGTGTATGTGTGTGTGTGTGTGTGTATATAAGTGTCAAAAGAAGTGCTACTGGGTGTGGACAAATGTATATGTAGCCCTGATTGGTTTTGAGCTATAGGTTTGCCCTCCTCCTGGCAATAATTCCTAGTAAGGGTAGGTTGCCAGGAGTAATCATGGGTTTTCCCCACTCATAGCAGTGCACTGAGTCAGCGAAGGTAGTGTAATCAGGCCTTGTGTCCAATCAGAGGCACCAGGTGGTTCCTACTGGATCTGTATTTAAGGTACTGCACTTCCTGTATTTACGAGTGTTGCCTCTACCGTGAGAGAGGCTGGTCTACCCGAGTGCAGTGTGCAGGGCTCTGTACACTGTGTGCCCTCCCTTAGGGGAGCGTGAGAGACTGTTCCTCTTATCCCACCAGGGGATAAGGGAAGAGCTAGGACTGCTCCTGGTGCCCTCTGGCTGGAAGTGAGGTCCAGGGATATCCTGGGGGTGGAATCCCTACAAGCTAAAGCTGTGCACTGCTGTGATTCAGAGAGGAAGACTGAATAAAGAGAATCTGTGTTTTTTTTTATACTTCTGGCCTGAGAGTGAAGTCTATTGGGAAGAAGGTAAAGAAATTCTCCTGCAGAGACTTCTCCCCATACATCTGGGGTCTGCAAGAAATGGCGGCGCTGCACCTGTGAGTACGATTCGGGCAAGACCCCAGAAGGCTGTCCTGTCATTCCCTATAACACCATGCGGGAGACCCAGGGCCCCCTGTTACCAGCAGGTTTGCACCACACTCAAAGCAGTAACCAGAGCAAGTTTCCCCAAGATAGACCCTATGTGAGATTGGGAGGAGGAGGGGGAAACAGGGTTACATACAGTATACAACAGAGAAGCCCAAAGCTACATCCAATATGACAAAAAATACACAGTGAAATACCTATATAGTCTCTTGAAAAAGGGTAATTTGGTTAAATCCTTTGGCAAAAGCATTATAGTTGGTCTCAGCTGTTTGGGTTTTAATGCCCGTCCTCTCCTCCCGCCCCCCACCCCCCCAGGGTTTAAGCTCACCCCTCCCACCTTCTAAGTAAGAAGGTCTTTTTCATGTTGCTGGGGTTGGACAGATCCAATGTGATCATTCTTCCTCTAATTATAGAGGTAAATTTTAATCAGGTAGTGTTAGGACCTGCAAATGTGGTCATGCTTTGATGTGGCTTGAAGGCTTACAATGGTTGGGGCAAAGGGTTTAACTAAATGACCATTTTTCAAGAGAATATATAGGTATTTCACTGTGTATTTTTGTCATATTGGATGTACTGTAGCTTTGCGCTTCTATGTCTTTTGTTGTAATCATATAATGCAGTCTGAAATTGTACAAGGTTATGCACAAAATAAACAGTATCAGACACTACTGAGAAAGAAGAGAAAACCATTTAAAGATAATATATAAAGAACAATAGTAAAATAAAGATACATTTTCAAACATTGATAAAAAGACAATATTGAGTAATTATGTTGAGCAAACCAATAATGGTACTCAATTCCATAGATATTGTGAAGCATGGTGGAAACAGATAGATATGAGTTTAATACAAGAAAACAATAGCAGGAGGCTTTTGCTTCATAAACAGAATATAACATGGTGAGACATCATTCAAGTCTGTATCTTTTGCTGCCTAACAGAAAATGTGTCAGGAATAACTGCATCCACAATTGGGAAAGAGAGATATGGCTGGGTGTTGTCTTTATAACAATGACAGTGAAAGCTAAAGGAAGTGAGACACTGATCATAGAAATGCAAAGTAGGACCCTACGAGCAAACCTAGTAAAACTCATATTGTGATGGGTAATGAGAAGGAAAAGTATCCACCCTTTAAATAAGAAGTTATTTATGCTAAATAGCACTCGAGGAAAAAAATATATAGGAGAAAAATTAAATACTGTAAGTAAGGAGTGAATGATATGCCTATACATGTAACATTGGAACAAACATCTACAGGTGAAGTAGTGTGCATGTCACTGGGGATCCACACACAGAGTATTAGTGACTGTGGTAAAAGCCATACAGTATTACTAAAGTAACGAGTCAATGCAAATGGTATTGTCCTACTTTGGCAATATGACTTTACCACAGGTCACTGATACTCTGTGTGTGGATCCGAAGTCACATACACAGTACTTCACCCATAGATGTTCATTCCAGCTCAGATGGATTTAATAAATTGCTTATTTCCAGGTAAACAATCATTTAGTCACCTGTAGGGAACCAGTCATAATTTCCCCCGATCAGTCATTCCCAAAGAGGACAGCATACATTCAGCACAATGATGTATTTGGCGCCAACATTTTTCTTATTGTGCAAAATTACTCAGCTCTGTAGAAGAATATGACTTTTTTTATTTTGTTTAGGACAGTATTACAGTAAGCTAAATGTATCACAAGTAAAGATACTGAATGTGCAAGAAGAACACTTTTCACGCTAAAGTTCATGATATTTTTGTCTGCATTGCAGTAGTAGGATGTTTACATTGCGAACATCTGTACATCCTGCTATTAGACCTATCAGAAGTTTCTAAATATACAGTATTGCATTGTCACATAAAGATGTAGCAAGACTTACTGTCCTCGGCACCTCGGATATACATTCAAAAGTTTGCGGCGCAAGGGACAGCGTCTGCTGCGATTGAGCTGCAGGGGGGTTTCCATGTTTCTGAATGGGACCCCCACAGTGTTAATCCTTCAGTGCCCTAACTGCCTGCGGCATTGGCACAGAGGACACCAACCTAGCACCACTTGTAAGTAAACTCAAAGTTTATTCTAAAATTGATGATTTTCTTTTATAGAAAAGTAGGTTCATTTTAGGAACAGCATTGCTCTCTGTGTGCTATGCTATCCTAAAGCATTTTTTGTAATGCCTCTATCTTACAAGTCAGATCTCTATTGAATCTAAGAAGCATACTGTATAACTATTATATTTTCAAGAAATAGAGCTGTCTACTATGTAACATATGTCTACTCTACAAGTGGGATTTGTTTTTGTGAGTAGTAGATTACATACTTCTGATGTATGACAGTCTAAAACACCAGTCACCAATTTCTCTGTTAATGATACTATCATTTTCTGCTTAAATTCACCCACTGTTAAAATTGCACTGCTCTGCTGCCAAGATTCCTTGAGTTTATTTGAGATGAAATTGACTAAAGCCGCATTTTTCTATCTTGCTAACAGACAGCTAGCAGTCCCCTTACATCAACCAGTAAGCAAACGTTGTTTTAACCATGGCTAATTTGTTAAGTATATTAATATATTTGATTTTGAGAATTTCAATTAGTGGCCCATCCATTCTTTACTAAGTGGTGCTGTATGCCATAAGACACCATCTGGTATAGGAGCTTATTGCAGGTGCAGCAGTGTTAGGACCTACAGATGGGCCATACTGTAACGTCGTTGTAGGATTAAAATTCTTTGGCCAAAGAATTGAACTACTGTAAATGACCCTTGCTTATGAGAAGATAAACAGATAAGTATTTAACTATATAATATGTCGTTATATGTAGCCGTAGGCCTTTTTGTCTTTTGTCTTTGGTATAGGAGGACACCTTCTGGCCATTGAAGTGAAATCATCATAAGGTGTCTTCCGTTGCTGGAAGGTGTCATATGGGATAGAACCGATTAGTAAAAATGGCCTTAGATGTTTTTGTAGAAGTTAATGGTACAGTAGTCTTTTCATTATTTAGTGGTTAATATTATTTACATGCTTAATGCTGAGAGTTTTTCTTCTACAGTAGATAACAGTACTATAAATAATGTTTAATATACCAATCGATGCCTGTTACATTAGACCTTTCTTTGAGGTTAAAGTAGCTACTACCTACCAATACTGTATATGTATCTTTCCGTACTATTATATCAACATCTTTTTATCCTTCCAATAATTATTTCTGACACTTGTCCAAATTGACACTTTGCAGCTTCCCCCCCCCCGCTAAGTAACCCCCACCACTTAGACTAGAAGTTCTGTGGTGCATGGATTCCCTTTCCTAGTGTGTGTTTTATTCTGTTTGTTGCACTCTTATATGTATTTTTATCCACTGTATTTGGTTGTTTATTTTTAAAAGAGCTGCCTACATTGTTGGAGCTATATAAAAAATAAATATATAAATCTAATAAATCTATTTACTGTATATCTACATGTTTGGAAAATAAGTTACAATCACCAAACACTAGCTTTCGTGCTCTTAATTATTTTTTTGTAAAGAGTACATGATATACAGTAAAACAATATTTTGTATCTCACACAAGAACAATGTGATGCATTTAGCCCTCTCAAAAAGATAAATGTTTCCCATCCTACAGCCTCAGCAGCCTTAGGAAATAAAGCCAGGCTCGTTTCTGAGCCAGCACACAGCTTTACCTAGGAATCTATTGTACAGTAGTCTTATGTTTTTTGATTCTCCCAAGCTGCATCTCAGAACTATTTTCAACTTTGCCAACCGTGATAAATTCTGCCTGGTGTGAATCGCAAGCAGAGGCATAACAGATGGATGCAAGGTGAACCCAAGTGACTTAAAAGAAGAGGCAATAACAATGTGGAAACTAAAGCGCAAACAAAAGAGAACCCAACTTTACCAGCAAGAGAAACGGGTACTAGAAGACTGGAAAGAGCTTGTCAATAGCTAAACCAATCTAAGGAATTTCCCAAGAAGCCAATCACAGGCAGGAGCAGAGACCAGAATACGCTGATAGCATACAGGGCTCAACAGACTACATACATACTGTAACGGATGGCCATCAAGAAAAGGTTTGGTCATGCTGGAGCACAAGTCCGCTGGTTCCCAAAACAGCAGGCCATCGTTATACTGAGTCTGAGTCTATGCTGAGTCTATCCAGAATGACCGTGAGGGCAAAAAAGTGTCCAAAAACACACGCTACTATCCCTAGCCTAATTTAGCTAAAATGGTTGCATCACAACCCAGATCCACTAGGGGGCCCACCCCAAGAGCAACATTCTTATATCTGGCATACCGCCTACCCAATCATGACTTTGGTATCTTGGTGGGTTCTGGAGACAAGGGGACCTCCAAAAACACAGTGGATCCTGGGGCTCCCAGAACTCACAGAACCAGCTACAAAATCCCTGTGCACACACCGTAAGGATTCTAGTCCAACCTCGATTATCCTGGTGGTCCCTGGGGGAAATGGGATCCCCATTTAACCTAGAAATTTCTAGAGCTTCCATAGAGCACACAGCAAAGTTAACTAATAATAGTGCACATACAGTAACAACCCTAGTCTAAACTCACTGCCACAAACCAGGCTATGAGTGAACCTACACAAGGTACAGAGGGTACACGTCCATCCACTCATGGTAATCCCTGACTCACACAAGTTGTCAATCCCACTTCTACCTGTACTGTTTTCCAGGGATTACTGTGGATACAGATCCCAGTCAACTGCCAGGTTCAAAGAATTCGCAGTAAGCACACCCAGCAAATACCACAATATACAGTAGATTAGGGGTGCGCAAACTTTTTAGTCTGTGCCTCCTGCCTGCTCTCCCCCCCTGCTCACATCCCCTTTACCTGGTGTCTGGCATCTTCTGACGACACAACGTCGCGTTGCCATGTACAGATGTCACCAGACTTAATGTTCTTGTGGTAATGCAGAAAAATGCAGAGACCAGTGGCCTGAACGCAGCCCATCTGCTGCCCCGCTGTGGCCACAAGAACAGTAAGTCTTGCGGCCCAGAAGGATCAACGCTGCAAGGTTCCATGCTTTAGAATGGGACCCTGCAGTGTTAATCCTTTGCTTGATGGGCCATCCTGCAGGGACTGAAAAACAATACTCACCTTTCAGATGAGCTGCACAGACGTGTGTTCTGTCCCTGTCTGCAGCCACTCTGCATGACGTCTGGATCCGTTTCTCCCGCTTGCTGAAGGTAAGAGATGCATGCTGTATTTCCCTCCCCCCCTGTATGATGTAGATGCCCTTATATGAGTCTCTACATCATGAAGGGGAGTCTATAGGGGTATATTTGATCATCTACATCATCAAGGGGTCTGGACAGGGCAAGGGGGCACTGTTCAGTCCCATGGATATTGTAGATGACCAAATGCAGACAGGGACCGGACATGGCTGCACAGCTCATCTGAAATGTGGGTATCTGTGTTTTCTCCGTACAGATGGCCCAAAAGGATTAATGCTGTTGGGTCCCATTCAGAAGCATAGATCCCAGCAGCGTTAATCCTTCAGGGCAGCTTACTTTCCTCGCGGCTTGAAATCTGCAGCTGCAGTGCTGCCACATCAGCACAGGGAAATTCGTGGCACTGATGACAGTAAGGAGTCGCTCATGGTGGCGGCACAGGCGTGTGCTAACGGGCGCACGACGGCACGCACTCCTGCAGCCCCAGCGATGTGTGCACTTGGCTGCAGGATATTAGGGAGGCAATTGGTGGTGTGGCAAACGCGTCACGGATGCGTCACAGAGCTAGTTCACCCTCATTGGCTGAACCATCTCACGTGATGTTGACGTCACGTGACTGCTGCCCGAAATCACAAATTTACTTGTTGAGCCAAAATGTAGCAGCGTCAACGCAGTACAGTGCCACTAGGGGTAGCGGGCAATTGAGGAACTACAATAGGAATCAAGTAAGAGTACCGGAAGTGTGCGCGCATGCAAGCACGTGCACGTAGCGATGCTGTCACCATGAGCGCAGCCTAAGTCTGGCTACATCAGTAGCTATAGTAAGTAACTGTCCATATCCGGTTAGATCACTGAAAATATAGTAAGATAGCCTCACATTGTTCTAGTCCCAGGGAATCATTGAAATGTTTATGTCTGTAGATAGTCTTCAATTGATCTTATATTACATTGTCACACCTAGCTTGCTATGTATGTATATTATTATTTGTATAGCACAATCGATGTACATAGCGTTTCACAGCAGTAATAAAAATTACAATAAACAGGAAAGATAATAGGAATAAGAGCTAGGAAAAGGAGTTCCTGCCCCGAAGAGCTTACAATCTAAGGGGTAGATCCACAGAGGGGCATTACATTTCTAGTGTAATTGAAGCAGGGTGGATCTCCTGTTACGTAGTGAGACGGGGCAACCTTCTTGCATAACCTAATACAGTACTGACGAGGTTCATTGTAAAGCAGGGCGCCTTAATTGATCCTCTCATCTGCCTCACTAGGCCTTTAAATGCTTGCTTGACAGCAGTCTGAGGCAATCTCTGATCCAGGGAGGTTCTCACCCACTTACCCTCTCACCCACTTACTCTCTCACCCTCTCACCTTCCCATGTTCTCACCTACCCATCAGAAAGCTGGGCTTTGAAGTTAAAGTCTTGCATATTACCAAGTTTAATATATTTGTTGTTGGTAAGAGGCTCAGCCCACCAACCTGTAGATAGGTACTATGCTGTCTGGTAATAGTTACCTATTGGAGCAAAGTTGTTTTTGTTTCCCTGTAACCCTGTTTTTCTGGTAAAAAATATTTTATGTCTTGAAAGTTGTGATGAATAAAACCCTGTATTTATGTCCCCTTAAAACCATCTCCGGTGCTTAAAACACATCAGTAATGTTATAGGTATTTTACATATCGTTATCCGCAACGTGTATCCCCAAAGTTCCATTGCGTTATGATGTCCTTGCATTTACCCGAAAAATAGCTGATCGATACATTTAAAAAAAAATCTTTATTTATAATCCACTCTTTTATATTAATTAACATATACAATACAGTACAATACAATACCGTACAACTCGAAAATAAAAAAAACTATAATTTTTTTCACTCTGCTCTCCATACTCAGCAATATTTATACCTATGTAACGGTGTTTCTGGCCCGGCCTGACCCACCCAATCTCACATTGCTTATGTAAGCTTCTGAGGCTGACACATCTCTGACATCACTAACCATGGAGTCAGAGCATGTGACCAGTCCCAGCCATACACAGAGCACCCCACCAGGGTGTGAGGGGAAACCTCCATGATTACTGCTGGCATGCCCACACTTACCAGGCCTTACTGCCAACAGGAGAGATGACTGTAGGCATTTTACATGACCGCTACACGTATAAATAGGCTCACTCACAAGGAAAGCGTATATATAGGCTCACTCACAAGGAAAGCGTATATATAGGCAGTTGTGAACACATATAGTCACCGCCTCATCGGCTTGGTAAGACACCGGCAGTGAAAATCATAGTCCTCAAGTGTCCTCACACAGCTCAGGGAAGACTTGAAAAGCCCCAGCATACACAGCTAACTCATATATATATATATATACACACAGATGGCACTCACGTGTATAATGGTAATTGTTGGTGCTTGTCCCATAATACACAAATAGACAAAGATATCCTCCCCGGGCAGACTTTGCAGCAGGTTTCCAGAGAGACCGAGACCGCACACACAGTAAGATGAACTCCGAGGTGTATTGCAGGTAAGTGGCACAAAACCCCAACGTTTCGTCCTACAAACAGGAACTTTCTCTAGGGAGTGCTCAGGCATAGTGCCAGAGACACACCTATATACCCATTGTCATAATAATATCAGGAACTACTACTGTAGGTCGTTTAAACCCCGTTGGTGCTTGAGGGGTTAATGACATACAGTTTTTCTTAACAAAAGATAAAATTACGGGGTTTGAAAATGGCCAGGATGTTTCTTTGGTCTGCTCTGCATCCAGGATGGCCCACTCAAGGTGTTAACTGTTTTAACCAAGGCCTACAGACCTGGTCGGGGGAGGGCAGCTACTGCCAACAGGAGAGATGACTGTAGGCATTTTACATGACCGCTACACCTAAAATTGACCTTATCTCAAAACAACATCAGGAACAATATTATAGAAATCTGCATCGCTTTCCCATAATCAATCATAACATAAAAGTAGACAATATTGCATAATATAATATAGCGTACAGAGTGAGTTATACATTATAATACATAATACACAATAGCATACTGACAATATAATAAATACACCCCCAAAACAAAACATTTAAATTAAAATAAAATCTAAGAACAAGTCAAACCCATATTTAGTAATCCAAATGGTCCCTATTATTCCTAATTTGGCAGATGTTTCCTCTTTCAGATTTTTTTCACAATATTCTATTACCAGTGAACTCTGACCATGGCCGCCAGAGAAGTTAAAATTTCAACCTTGTGTCAGTGGTTATGTATGATAGTTGTTACATCCTCAAAACCTCCCATATTCTCGACTCCCATTAGCCCATAGCGGGTGCATCCAGTTTTTTTTCCCAATTGGCAGCGATAGCACATCTTGCTGCATTTAGAATTTGTATTAATAGGGATTTCTTTTGACACCTTCTCTGTTTATCAATATAATACTCGGGTCTTTTGAGATTCTAATCTTGGTAATCTTGAAAATCTGCTCCACTTTCATATCCCAAAAACACTTTATTTTCTTCCACTTCCACCAAATATGTAGCATTGTTCCCACCTCCTCACATCCTCTCCAGCACTTATTTGAAATTCCTGGGTAGCATTCGTTCAGTTTTTGTGGTGTATAATACCACCTATACATTTTCTTATATGTGTTTTCTAAAATATTCGTTGACATCGAGGAAGATCCAGCATTGCTCCATATTTGTGTCCATTCGAGTGCAGAATATTCCCTACCCAGCTCATTTTCCCAAGCTAATACAAACCCTGGCTTAGATTCAGCATTGATATCCAATAATGTTCAATAAATATACGATATATTGTGCTCACCTGCACCCAGCATAACCAACACTGTTTCAAAAGGATTCAACGTCCTTTTTTTCATATAATGTAGAAGTTGCATATACAGTATTGCCATCTCTCCCTTCTTTAAAATCGAACTGATCCTGAAAGTGTTTAAAACATCTATTCTCTCCCACTTCCATCAGATCTCTTAGTCTAATTAGATCAGTTTGACTCCACTTTTTAAATATTCTGGAATCCAACCCTGGGGGGAAAGTCAGGGATCCCACATGTTGGAGTGAGAGGGGATGGGAATGTTAAAATTCTCTCATCTTTGGATATTTCATCCCATGCACATAGTGCAACACCGATAGTAGGGTGTTCGTAGAGACCTCTAGGGCGATTTATCTTCCTGAGCTATGCAGTCTTATTTGTATCTATATCTTTACAATAATTATTTTCAATTTCAACCCAGAGTTTAATTTTAGTACCGTGAAACCATTCAAAAAGAGCGTTCACTTGTGTAGCAAGATAATACTTGTTGATATTTAGCAGACCAAGTCCACCTTGTGATTTATGCCTTTGCAATATTTGACTTTGGTCCTTGGTTTTTTAAATTCCCAAATAAATGTATTAACTTTTCTTTGGCACGTAGCAATATACTGCTAGGAAACTTTCACGGGGATAGTCTGGAACAAGTCTCGGCAATACAGGTATATTCATTTTAATGCAAGTAACTCTACCTACAGAATCCACAAGATAATATTCTTATTCCACCTTTTTAAATCGTTTTCTATTAATTTTGATAATGGGATATAATTGGCCTGGAACAAATACTCTACTTTTGGTGTTATATTTGTTCAAAGAATATTTTATACTTCTGTTCTTCCACTCAAAAGGGAAGTTTTCTTTTACTTGGGCAATTATCTCTGCTGGAAGACTTATATAAGAGCCTTTGTTTTTGTTAGGTTAATTTTAAAATTAGATGTCAAACTATATCTACCCAGAACATACATTATGCTTGGCAACGAGACCAGTGGATTAGTTATTATCAGAAGAATATCATCAGCATATAATGCAATCTTATGTTCTTTCTCACCTATTTTAACTCCCTCAATGTCTGGATGATTCCTTATTGATTCTGCCAACGTCTCCATTATTGGGCGGAAATCAACAGGGACAGTAGGCAGCCTTGTTTTGTACCATTAAGTATTTTCTATTTTCCATGGATTCTATATTATATAATTTCTCGTAAAAAATCCTGAACTCTTCTCTAATAACTTTTGGATCCTGTGACACTACTCCATACTATTTCCGAATTTTACTGATATTATATTGGTTCTGTTTCTGTTTTAATTGGTTGGCTAACAGCGTATCCATCTTATTACTTTTCTCATAATACTTATGTTTAAGCCAAGTCAGCGACTTTTCTATTTTTTGGGTCGCTAACAAATTAAATTTTCCTCTAGCTGTTATTATTTCTGCTAATATCGACTTATCAGCTGTCCTCTTATGTTTTATTTCAAGGTCTTGGATTAGTTTGCTTAATTTTTACATCTCTTCTTCTCTTACTCTGCTCCTGAAGGAGGCTTGTTGAATGAACACTCCCCTTATAACACTTTTATGAGCCTCCCACAATATTGCCGAAGATATATATCCTACATTATATTCTGCAAAGTAATTTTTAAGAGCATCCTTAATTACTAAAACTACATTACTATTTTTCAAAACAAATATATAATCGCCATGCTTCTCCATGTAAGGAGCATGTAGCTGGCAAAGGGATTGGCCATACAAATATGAAAAACAGAAAGTGAATCCCTGCGCTTCTTCCTTTGGGATAGCAATAAATGGGGAATATATATAAATATATGGTGTAAAAATCTATAAGATAAAGGAGACTTTTGGTTTACATCCTTTGATCATATAATGCCAAGCCTGCTAACCACGTCAAGGTAAGTCTCTATAGCAGGTCCCTACGCTAAATGCATACTAATGTTATGTGAAATAAACCCAGAAGTGGTTAATATATCCAAACATATGCTTATATAACCTAGTGCAGTTAAAACCTGCTATATACCAGTGAAGATACTCACATGTCTGCAAGTAAAGTGAATAGTGAAATACAGAGACCTTGCTGGGAGATTATATACCTTGAAGAAAGATGGGCTGGCCTCCCACAAGCTGCCCAATAAGCAGTTGCAGGTGATTGGCTAAATATATTAATTACACCCTAATAGTGGTGCCCTCTTGGAGTGTGCTGCTAAGGATTAAAATCGGCCCAACAGAAATTGTAGAACAAATATATAATCGCTGTGCTTCTACTTGTAAGGAGCATGCAGCTGGCATGCAGAAAGTGAATCCCTGCGCTTCTCCCTTTGGGATAGCAATAAATGGGGAATATATATCAATATATGGTGTAAAAATCTATAAGATAAGGGAGACTTTTGGTTTACATCCTTTGATCAAATAATGCTCAAAAATCAAAAACCAGCACAACAACCACCCACACTCTAATGGCAAACATCACAAATGTACAACTTGCAAAAAACTACTCAAATTTCTACTCATACTATTACTCTATTTAGCAGGTAATATTGAACTTAACCCATGCTCTCCCTTTTCAACTCTGTCCCATACCACTGAGAATACCCCCTTCAAATTCCAAAAAGGTCTAAGCCTATCTTGGTTGCTGGCATCAACCGCCCACCTAAAGCCCCTCTCCAGTCCCTGACTGGTATCACCCAGTTTCTTGGCTCCATTTCCTCTCTGAATGAGAAGAGTGAGCTGCTAGTTCTTGGGGATTTCAACTTCAATTGGCTCAACCCCAAAAACCACAAAATCCAGATACAACTCAAGTCACTTAAACTAATGCAACTCATTTTCCAACCCACACGGACAAACCTGAAATCTCACAACCATTGCTTGCTAGACTGGATTCTCTCCTCAAATCCCAGCAGAATCCAATCCTCTGGCATCCTTCTGGACATTTTCAGTGACCATGCAATAGTGTACTGTGTAAGGAAAATTAAACCACCCCAATCATGCCCTAAAGTTCTCCTCACCAGAACATTTAAAAACTTTAACCCACAACAGTTTCTGGCTGACATTACCAACTGCCGTTGGTTACAGAATTGACTTAATTCCCGATCCTGATTCTGCGCTCGACTATTTCAAATTCGAGTACCTTAAACTCTATGATACCCATGCTCCACTACGCAGAATAACGGTACGGGGGGCCCACCCTCCATGGGGTACAACTGACCGTATAGCACTCTACCAGTTCAGGGATGCCTTGTGGAAAAGCTACAAAGTAATTGGCACTACCAAGGATCTTAATCACTACATATGCCTGTGGAACATGTGCATGCAAAACATGCAAAAGCGCAATATTAGTGCCAGGGAGTCTGTCGTGCGCTTCAGTGTAATTACACAGGTCTGGAGGTATCAGACACTGGAGTAGGTATGAGGGAGCTATGCAGGGCCACAGAATTCACCGGTGCAGGGGGATAACATTACTACATCACCTGCTCCTCCGGTTTGGGACCCACTCTCCTCGCCTACTCCTGCGTGCCACCGTCAAAGCGATTCAGGAAAATGCATTTTCCAAAAGCACAATATTACTCTGACAATCTTCACCAGAATAAATCAAACCCAGCTAACTTCTCGAAGGTTATCAACAATATATCCAGCCTTCTAGCCATCAAAAAACAAGGACTGTAATATCACTAAGGAGGATATTACTCTGACAAACCCCACTGACATTGCCAATGCATTCAATGATTACTTTGTGGGGTGTGCTAATAATTTATTAGCGAAACGCAACCCAAAACCACAAACATGAACCTCAACCTCACCCCTATAGCCCCACCCTCTCCCAACACTGCTCACAATTTTCAATTTGTCCCAGTATCAGAAGAGGAGATTACACAAGCACTCCTCAAATTTAAACTAAGCAGCCAATGTGGTCCTGACTTACTGCAATCTAAGTTCATAAGACTTGGTTCCCCAGCCATTGCTAAACCAATTGCATCCATAGTCATAGTTACATAGTTACATAGTAGATGATGTTGAAAAAAGACGAACGTACATCAAGTTCAACCTATGCTAAATTTAGACAACAGATACTTTATCCTATATATATATATACTTACTTATTGATCCACAGGAAGGCAAACAAAAAAAACCAGAGCCATATCATCCAATGATATATCATAAGGGGAAAATAAATTCCTTCCTGACTCCAAGAATTGTCAATCGGATTAATCCCTGGATCAACATCCTTCCCATGTTTACATATTTGGTATATCACTGTATACTTTTCCTATTTAAAAATATGTCGAACCTTTTTTTGCACAAATCTATTGTATCTGCCATCACAGTCTCCATGGGTAATGAATTCCACATTTTAAATGCCCTTACTGTAAAGAACCCTTTCCTTTGTTGCTGGTGAAATCTCCTTTCCTCCAACCTTGAGGGATGGCCCTGAGTCCTTTGTACTGTCCGTGGGATGAATAGTTCTTTTGAAAGCTCCTTGTATTGTCCCTGAATATATTTGTATATAGTTATCATACCCCCTCTTAGAAGCCTCTTTTCTAATGTAAATAAATCTAATTTAGCTAGCCTCTCCTCATAAGTTAGTTAGATTGTCCATCCCCTTTATTAATTTGTTGGCTCTTCTCTGCACTCTCTCTAGTTCCATAATGTGATTTCTTAGGATTGGTGCCCAAAATTGTACTCCATATTCAAGGTGTGGTCTTACTAATGCTTTGTAAAGAGGCATAATTATGTTTAATTCCCTTCCATCCATTGCCCGTTTGATGCAAGATAAGATCTTGTTTGCCTTTGCAGTGTCAGGAATCGGCGTTCTCCTCGCTCCCCACACAGAGCACTCCCTCCTCGCAGGGAGCCCCTGGACACACAAAACAATCCTGCCTTACCGGCCTCCACAGCTCCTCGCCCCTGCCGCCGTCACGGGATCACTCCCCTCGGCGATTCCTCTGCTCAGCGCCGGGTTCGCCCACGCCCTCCTGCACGCACACCTGCACCATCCACTGGCTTGGTTCACACGCGTACACGAGTTACGGAGCATGCTCAGTCTGCACACTCTTATTCCCGTCCCCCGGACCTCAGGCTCTGCCCCCGCACACTGCACGGGCATACTCAGGTTACTAACAAGACTCACCTGGCCTGTTATGCCTGCACCAATCTGCAGTGTCTCCCTGTAGCTCTTCCTGTCCCGCCTCCGTTCCTAATTGGACCTTCCTGCTTTATCTAGCTCCTCTATGCTCTCAGTCTTTGCTCGACATAGTCTCTGTATGGAAGTACTTCTGGATTCTCTCAGTGTTTTCACAGGTTCTGACGCAGCTCGTACGACTACCCCCTCTGGCTCTTGATCTCGGCACTCCTTGGACAACGCTCACTCTGGTAACCCCTTGAACACGGCTTGGACTATGACCTATCTCCACTCTCCACTCCCTGACTTCGGCGAGGCATCATTCACTCTATCTCTACAACCGGTACCGGCAAGTATTGCCTACCTTACTACATCTGGCCTGGCAACGCTTCATACCACACTCCGGACACGCTCCCTTTGCTGCGGGTGCGTGTATTACCACTTCCCCCTTCAGCTTAGGGGATGGGTCTGGTCTGCGGGCAGCGCCGGCATAACATGCAGCTACTGCATGACTTTGGGCACTATTGTTAAGCCTGCTGTCTACAAGTACTCCTAAATCCTTCTCCATCAAGGATTCCCCCAATTTAGCCCCATTTCATTTGTAATTCGCCTTTTTATTCTTGCATCCCAAATGCATAACCTTACATTTATCTGTATTAAACCTCATCTGCCATTTACTGTACCTGCCCACGTTTCCAGTCTATCCAAGTCCTTCTGAAGATAAATTACATCCTGCTCTGATTCTATTACCTTACACAATTTAGTATCATCAGCAAAGATGGATACTTTGCTCTCGATGCCAACCTCAAGGTCAATAATAAACAAGTTATACAGCAGGGGTACCAGTACCGATCCCTGAGGTACTCCACTCATGACTTTAGCCCAACCTGAAAAAGTTCAATTTATGACAACCCTCTGTCCTTTAACCAGTTTTCAATCCAGGTGCATATATTATTACTGAGTCCAATTTTCTTTATTTTGTACACCAACCTTTTGAGTGAAACCGTATCAAAAGCCTTTGCAAAATCTAAGTAGACCACATCAACTGCATTACCCAGGTCTAAATTCCTACTTACCTCCTCAAAGAAACAAATAAGGTTAGTTTGGCATGATCTATCCTTCATAAATCCTTGCTGACTATTACTAATAATTTAGTCAACTCTATTCTGTCTGCAGGCCAAATCCCTAAGACCTGGAAAACTGCCCCTCTTCAAAAAGGGGGGGGGGGGGGACAAAAACACTGTCTCAAACTACAGGCCAATCTCTCTTCTCCCAATACTATCCAAAGTCATGGAAACGTGTTCACTCCCAATTAAGCGATTACTATACCAAGACAAATTTCCCTAGCCAATTCCAATCTGGCTTTTGCCCCAAACACTCCATGGCATCTACCCTGCTAAAAGTTTGCAATGAGATCTAGTGTGGAATGGAACTGGGACAACTCACTGGTGCAATATTCCTAGATTTTGCAAAGGCATTTGATATTGTTGATCATGTTATCTTGCTTAACAAACTTCAGTGTCGCTTTTTCCTCCGCAATATAACTAAGATACGCCCTTTCCTCTGTTGCTCGACTGCTAAAACTCTGACTCAGGGCCTCATTCTCTCCCATCTTGATTACTGTAACCTCCTGCTGTCCGGCCTTCCTGCCTCTCACCTGTCTCCCCTACAATCTATCCTAAACGCTGCTGCCAGAATCACCCTTCTCTTTCCTAGATCTGTCTCAGCATCTCCCCTCATGAAATCCCTCTCCTGGCTTCCGATCAAATCCCGCATCTCACACTCCATTCTTCTCCTCACTTTTAAAGCTTTACACTCTTCTGCCCCTCCTTACATCTCAGCCCTAATTTCTCGTTATGCACCATCCCGACTCTTGCGTTCTTCTCAAGGATGTCTTCTTTCTACCCCCTTTGTATCTAAAGCCCTCTCCCACCTTAAACCTTTTTCACTGACTGCCCCACACCTCTGGAAAGCCCTTCCCTCAGTACCTGACTAGCACCCTCTCTATCCACCTTTAAGACCCAAATTAAAACACACTTGCTTAAAGAAGCATATGAATAGCACTGTGGATATTCTGAACACATGATACATAAAGCTTGGCCCCCTGCAGATGCACTTACCAGAACTCCCTCCTACTGTCTCTGTATGTTCTCCCTACCTACCAATTAGACTCTAAGCTCCTCGGGGCAGGGACTCCTCTTCCTTAATGTTACTTTTATGTCTAGAGCACTTATTCCCATGATCTGTTATTTATATTATCTGTTATTTATTTGATTAGCACGTGTATTACTACTGTGAAGCGCTATGTACATTAATGGCGCTATATTAATAAAGACATACAATACAATGCAGTGCTCTGGAATAGAGAAGCATGCTTTAAACTGGATTCATTCCTATCTATCAGGTAGATCCCAACATGTGTCCATCTCAGCCTCTATCTCCAACCCCTTGGATATCACCTGTGGTGTCCCGCATGGCTGTGCTCTGGGGCCACTACTCTTCTCTGTATTTATCAATGATCTTCCTACAGCTTGTAAGGGAGCTTCAATACACATGTATGCAGATGACATAATCTTATATGCACACAGCCATAGCCTCTCCGACCTTGAACACATACTTCAATCTGACTTTTTGAGACTTGAAAACTGGATCCCCCCCCAAAAAAAAACAGTTTTTATACACTGACAGAACTGTAACAATGGTATTTAGGACCAAGGCTAAATTTTTAAAGTTTCCAATGACTGAGGTCCAGATCAGAACCAACGCTAAAGCCACCCTAACTGCTGTTACTAGTTTTAAACACCTGGGCACATGGTTTGACTCACATTAACATTTGGGATGCTTATTAATACCCTGACATCAAAAACCTATGCCAAACTAGGTGTTCTTTATAGGAACAAATCCTCCCTAAGTCTCTTGGTCAGAAAGCGTATCGCACAGCAGATGCTAATGCCAATAATCGACTATGGGGACATAGTATACGGCTCAGCACCCAAACCCACCTTAGCAAACTTGACACCCTCTACAATTCAATATGCCGTTTTGTTCTCCAATGCAACTACAACACACATCACTGCGAAATGCTCAAAGAAAAATATTGGTCATCATTTGAGTCTAGGCGCAAAGTTCATCTTTCCTGTCTTGACTTCAAATACTTTCTGGGCAAGCTACCCATCTATCTGAACAAGCTCCCCACCCCTACCACATGCACTTATTATCTGAGATCTGACTCCAAAAGACTGTTCATGATACCAAGGTTCAGCAAAGTATCCGGCTGCTCCTCCTTCTCTTACCGTACACACCAAAACTGGAACAATCTACCGGAGACCTCACAGCCACCACCAGTCTGAGTTCTTTCAAAACTAAAGATGTCTCACATTTGAATCTGGTCTGTAACTGTTACATACGCCTATAATATATATTATTTCTAACTGTCTAACTGTGCATGCTATGTCTTGTATATAATATATACCCTGTTCACTTATGTAACTGTATTTGTAACCATGTATTACTGTATTTGTCATCTTAACTTTATGCCCAGGACATACTTGAAAACAAGAGGTAACTCTTAATGTATTACATCCTGGTAAAACATTTTATAAATAAATTAATAAATAAATAAATACATAAATAAATATATAGAGGCCCTGATCCACAAACTGTTGCTAAACTTTAGAAAATCTCTACTTCTATGCACATGAATGAGAGCTGAGGTATGCTATAATTTTGTGGCGCAATAACATTTAGAGTTACCTCTCATTTTCAAGTACAGCCTGGGCACAACGTGATGTTAAGTATTTTCAAATTGTCTATTTCTAACATGTTTGCAATGGCTAATGCCATAAGTCTGGAATGCATTCAGACAAGAAGATGAGTTGAGGCATACTGTTAAATAAGTAAAGCAGTGGGCTGATCGTGAACAGAAGAGCAACAAGATTTTTCAGAGAAGCTTAAGTCTTAAAGCTGGTTACTGATTTTTAATTTGGGAAGATAAGTGCTGGGTACAGTGAGTGTTTAGATACCTTTCAAACAATGATTGATCAGGTTTTACATGAACTCTTCTGAAATACCGAGACTATTTAAGTGTTTATTAAACTAATGCTCTTGTGATTAATGAGCAGTTACATGGTCCTTAAATACGCAAAGGATTACTTTATACTGAGTGATCCTTTATTGCAATGTAGAAGGCATGGCCTAGAGTGTTTTATAATCTTAGAAGGGCACACATAAGCATGTCACATAAGTTATTTAGCAAAGTGTTGCTCATCTGTATGTGTGAGTGCACAGCAAATAATACAGTAATGTTATATGTATGTGTGTCTTTATTTATAGTGTTCATAGCGCTTCACAGTAGCAATACAAACGACAATCATATACTGTAAATAACAAATAATATAAATAACACATGTAACCTTGTTTCCCCTACCCAATCTCACATAGGGTCTCCTAAGGGAAATAGCCCTCTGATTACAAGGCTCTTGTTGGTGCATACCTGCTGGTAACAGGGGGCCCTGGGTCTCCCGCGATGACATGGGGGATACTAGGACAGGCTTCTGGGGTTGTGCCCGAATTCTTCTTACTGATGCAGCGCCTCCATCTAGTGCAGCCCCCTGTAGTATGGGGTGAAGTATCTGCAAAAGAGTTATATCCCTCTCCTCCCAATATACTCCACTCTCAGGCAGGAGGTATAGATAAAAGCAGATGGTCTTTATTGTGGTTCTGTATTCATCAGCAGTCTCTATCCACACAGCAGACAGAAGGTTTTCACCCTCAGGATGTCCCTGAACTCCCTCCTGATCAAGGGCCTCAAGAGTGGTTCCTGCTCTTCCCCTACCCTCTTTTAGGGTAGGAGGTATGGGATTACCCCAGACTCCCCTAGGGGAGGCCTCAAGCCTACCAGAGCCCTGGCAGCTTATCACGGGTACCCGGTCTCTCTCAAGGTAGAGACCAACTGATTAAACTGGAGGAACAGCACATTAAGCAGCTCCAACAGTCACCACCCTTATGTCTCCTGTTTGGACACAGGGCCTGATGATAGTGCCTTCACTGAATCACTGCACTGCATGAGGTGGGGAAAAAACATAATTACTCCTGGCTACCTGCCATTACCAGGTATTATTCCACAGGAGGAGGACAGAATAATAGCCCAAACCTACTGTACCAGGGCTATACTCATAATGAGAATAAGTGCTTCAGACATAAATGTAACATTTAGGAAATGGAGTCCCTGCTCCAAAGATTCTACAATCTAATTGGTAGGTAGGAATAACGTACAGAGACAGTAGGAGGGCATTCTGGAAAGTGTGTCTGCAAGGGGCCAAGCTTTATGTATCAGGTATATTGTATTAGCCATGGAGCTACTCATATCTTTGTTAAGCAGGTGTGTTTTAAGGTGGGTCTTAAAGGTGGATAGAGAGGGTGATAGTCAGGTATTGGGGGTAAGGGCATTCCAGAGGTGTGGGTTAGTCAATGGGAAAGGTTTAAGGCAGGAGAAGGCTTTAGATACAAAGGGGGTAGAGAAAAAACATCCTTGAGTGGAATGCAAGAGTCGGGAGGGTGTATAGCGAGAAATTCGGGCAGGGGTGTAAGGAGGAGCAGAAGCGTGTAAAGCTTTAAAAGTGAGGAGGAGAATTGAGTGTGAGATGCAGGATTTGATAGGAAGCCAGGAGAGTGATTTCAGCAGAGGAGACGCGGAGACAGATTTAAGAAAGAGTAGAGTGATTCTGGCAGCAGCGTTTAGGATAGATTGTAGGGGAGACAGGTGAGTGGCAGGAAGGCCGTACAGCAGGAGGTTACAGTAATCAAGACGGGATAGAATGAGGGCCTGTGTCAGCTTTAGCAGTCGAGCAACAGAGAAAAGGGCGTATCTTTGTAATATTGCAGAGGGAAAAGCGACATATTTGTTCTGATGTTCAAAGTTGTGTCTAAAGTGACGTGTATCAATGATATGTGTTATATATGTACTGTATTGCTATTTACCAGGTATCTCAGCATCCTCTCAGTCCACAAAACCAGGTAGTTGATGGAGTTGCTACGCTTCGCCATAGGAGTCAAAGGTAAAGGGATAGGTAATCCCACTCCCGTCTTCCTCGCCTAGGCTGTGGGGTCAGCAAGCTTATTTTTTACTTTGCACTTGGTGTCAGCACAGCGCTTCAACATGTCCATTGTAATAATTCCCTTCCGCAGTACTCCACATAAATCTGTAGGGATACACAGGAGTCGTGTTCAGTCCCAGAACTGGTAAGAATGAGAACATTCCATTAGGCCATCCTTTATCTTAGTTTGGATATAAAAGCCCATTCAGTCTGTTAGTTATTTGCTTGTCAAACTTTCTGTTTACAGGTTATTCTTTGTTACCTAGAATTGTGACTTTCTCTTTTCCTTTTTATTCAGGCTCCTAGATCTCCAGATCTTCAAGTACCTTTTTGTTGGTCGTCATGCATTCCCTTTGCACTATTTGTACCCTGTTAATTATTTGTACCCTTCTACTATTGCACTTTGCATTAAGCACTGCAATTCTTGCAGCTGTCCTGTTGTTTCCCTTAGCATTATTTGCCCCTGTCCTTGTTTGTTCCCTTAGCTTTCATAGCCTTTTGCATATGACTCTGCAGACTCCATTTTGCTTACCCAGTTTTGTTTTTCCTCTAATGTAACAATAAACCCTGTTAGTGTTTACATATTTAGGTCTCCTGTCTTGTGTGGGATTCCATATTACCTCCGAAGGTTCCCTGCTTCCTAATACCATGGATCAGACAGCATTCCCATGGGCAATTAGGCACTCCAGTATGCATCCCCAAATCCACTGCTTCTCAGCGATGCTGGTCCTGGAACACAGAGACCCTGGTAGTTTGGAATGATTACCTACTACTCCATTTATCAAGATCTGCAGCTCCTGATCATTACATTTCTGGCTTTGAATTCTGCCAACATCCTCAGCTGTAGCAACTCTAGTAGTAGCGGTTGAAACCTGTTCAGCAATCTCAACGGTAGAGCTGTTTAGCTGAAATGGTTGAGTTTTTAAGTTTCTAATTTGTATTTATTTGAATTTGAACCTTTCTCATTGACATCATGATAGATCACGCTAATGCGTAATGCATCACAAATCAATATGCACTAATAAGACTTTTTACCAATGTGCATGTGTGACAGGAGGGGGTAACCAGGCTATACAATAACGGTCAAGCACGTTTTGGTTACCCCTGCTCCGTGTATAAGGGTCAAGAGAGTTAGCTCTTAGGCCCAGTAACAATGAACCATTCCCTGTCCTGCATTTAATAAAAGCATTTTTTGTGTTTTTCCCTTTCCGGACATGCAATCAAGCTGGAATTGCTAGGGTCTGAGTTTCAAGGTTTTTTTTTGCAGAGGAACCGTTGACAGAATGTGCCCAGGAGGTTGTTGTCCGGAGTTGTCGGTTCAGCTATAAATGTACCTGGGAATCATGCCTGATTCTCAGATACATGTAGGTATATTGTCCCAGCAATACCTCCCCTTGAAAACGCAAACGCGACTCACCACTAGGGTACCCTGCTTCAGCACAGCTCAGAAATGAGAATGAGGCACAGGGATGAATATGTATTCCTGTAGCTGAGGGAATCCCTAGGTTAAGGGGGGAACCCCAGATAGTGCCAAGGTGACCCACAACCAGTATAGGGTTTGTGAGTGCCCCAATTGAATGTAAGGTTGGGGGGGGGGACTCTGAGAGTCCAAACTGAGTCCGAGGGAAAGTGTGTGGGGAATAAGGCAGATAGAAATAAAACTACAACATTTTTCCTTTTCTGTTCCCTGTCCCCCAGGACTCAGAAGTGTATTAAAAGATACTTTCATGTAATGTAAAATGCATTTTACATTTGTAACCGATGTCCAAACAGGCTGTCCAAGCCAAACCTGGTGGAGCCTGCGCAGTGGGTAGAAATTAGGTAGCTAGGGGGAGAAGTGCCAAGCTTGCGTATGTCTCTTGGCTATTTCGGATTTCCCGCTGACCCAGCTTTTCTAGCTGACTTGGCTCTGATTGGTTGCTTGGGAAAGTTCCCAAGTGTTGATTGGCTGTTCAGTTTTGTGAATGAAACTGAAAATACTATAAGAATCAAGGAGCTAATCAGATTGGTTGTCTCCGGTACCACTGTCCCGGCCAGCTTTATTCTAAAGCTTGCCGGGTGTATAGCGGGCTTACCTCGGGGCTTTTCTCCATTTAAAACGGAGTTTCCCGCGCGGCGGCCACTTCAATAGATAAGCGCTAATAGCGCTTATTATTGAAAGCGCCCGAGGCGCGGGAAAACCGGCCGAAGATTGCCGCGCGCCGTCCACAGCTATTTTTAACTCGCGGAGGCAGCCGCATTAGCTTAAAGCTGGCCGGGACAGTAAGAGCGCAGGCTGGCTTTTCAAAGTTGTTTCTGTGTAAATAGCAGAGCAACCGGCTTCCATTTCAAGCCTGAAAAGTCTGCCGAAGTCCAGCTTTTTGGGACCAATTTCTCAGAAACGAACATAGCGATCGCGGCTGGGATTTTATGCCGATTTGAGTTCCAGGAAATTTGGATTAACTCGAGATCAGGAGGGACCAAGATCTCAGAAGAGAACATAGCGGTGGTGTATGGAATTTATGCCGATTTGGGTTCCAGGAAATTCCGGGCTAAGTCCCGGTTTGGGTAAAACTCTCTTATAGCGTTCCCTGCACCTAGGAAAATCTAGTTTTCGACCCTAGTCCCAAAGTAAGTGTTTTTTTGTCTGTATGTTGTGTTCTATTGTGTGTAAGAAATTTTATGTCGAATAAATTACAATTTATTTAATTGCCTTGTTTTGCTCAAGGAATGATCCTGGTAAAAGAGTGTAAATAACCAGGTCTCCCGTGACAGCATGTACGGTGCATTGGAGAACACATCTCTCAGAAATGAAAATCCACGTTAATAGTGCAACTATTATTACGAATGGATGTTATTTTTGCATCTTATTAGCTTTTAGGATACCCATTAATATGATGAATCACAGGTCAAAAACATCATGCTATTAGAGCAAAAATTATGGACTTCTGTGTATCTTCCTCTAATTGTCTGTGACTGTTCTTTTATTTTAGGATTTTCTTATTCTCTCCTGATGATTTTTAAATACATTTATTTTGCATTACAATATTTTGCAATACATGTTATTGTAATATATAGCACAGAGTAATCATTATAGCTTATAAAGAGCATAGTACTGAGTAATCTTCCATATAAATAATAAGATGATGTAATCGCCCAAAAGAAAGGCAGACATTTCCACATGCGCTTTACATCATCAATGTTTTCTGCTCCTAGAGATGTGCAAAATGGAGACAATACAATATACTGTACTTAAATCAAGTATGTGTATGAGGGAATCACAGAACTGAGTGCACAACAAAACAACCGTTTCTCATTAGAACAAAAGTTCAATGCCCTCAATGCACTGTTAAATAAGAAATGCATTAATCTTGCAAATGAAAGATTCATGTATTGAATAGTGATAACAGAAGTATGACAAATTTAAACAAATACTTTCCAGGCACATTTTCATATTTGTTTTGCCATAGTCAATGAAAATTTTAGGACATATCAGGATAAAATCCAAAGTTTACATAACGACTTTTACAAATTTATATTTATGCAAGCAATATAATTAATATGCATTACGTTTATAATAATAAAAAATGGCAGTTACATAAAAAATATTATTTATTCATATGTTTATTGCTGAAATGTGCACATAGTGATGTAAATTAAAAACATTAAATTGAGCAAGTTTCAGTTAGTACACAAAAAGTTTTGATGTATCCTTGCACTTTCACTTTAATAAAAACTTTCGCAAAGTTGTTTGTATGAGTGATGTTTGTGCACTGCTTGCCATGCTCCTGAAACATTTTTACCTCCAATGTTACAAGAAATAAAATGTCAAAAATGTAATGTACAAATGGCAAAGATTCTCAGAGTTGACTAGAAAACTAGATCAAACTAAGCATGTTAAATGTAGCCATGTGTGGTTTGGGCTATAGGTGTACCCTCCTCCTGGCAGTATTTCCTGCATAAGGCAGGTTGCCAGGATCAATTATGGGTTTTCCCCACTTGAGGCAGTACACTGAGGCAGTGAAATCAGGTCATCAGGCTCTGTGTCCAATCAGAAGACAGAGGCGGTGCCTGTAGGTGCTACTTAGGGTATTGCCATCTCCTATTTAGTGAGTCTGTCCCTGGAGTGGAAGGGATAAGGGTGACACAGACCGAGCTGCCAGGACTGGAAGGCTTGCGGCCTCCCTATGGGGAGGGAGAGTGCGCATCCAATACCTCCTACCCTGCCTAGAGGATAGGACCAGAACTGTGTATGTAAGCTTCATGTGTGAATTTAAAGTGTATTGATCTAAATTTCGTTACATATCCACCATTTTTAAACAAATATTATGTTTTGATTAGGTTATGTGAATGGTATATGCACATAACAAATAACATGGATGTTACAAGATCAAAACAACTGTACAGTCAACACCTAGTTCTGTTTTTTAGAATTTATTTTGTTTAAACATAAGCAGTCTTATTTTAGAGGGTTTCTAAGTAAATGTTAAGTTTTATATAATTTCATTAAACACATATACTCTAGTGCGCCGCAATTTGGGAGGCTTTTTCTGTGGTACTTCTTTGTACTGTTTGTTTTGAATGCTTATATCTCCTAGGCAGCACACAGGTTTTGACAAGGAGTGGTTTTGAGCGTGGCCATCATATTCTTTTGCTATGTTACAAGATCATACTGATTTTATTGTAATGCATAACAATATAAATCTCCTGCCAAAATAAGAACAGTAGCACATAATTAGTTTGTCATTATGTTCATAACAAATTATAATTTTAATGTTATAGTTATGGATGACGAAACAGAGTCTGATTTGTCAACACAAAATCTTGACGAATTGGAAAGTGAGGAGGAATTGGTTGAGGAGACACAAGATATTCAATCTGTGGAGGAGACTGTAGAACACGAATATGCTGAGGCACTCAGAGAACTTGATGTCCCTGACCCCGATGATTCTACACCACTACTGTTTCTCGAGGTTTACAATCATGAACAGTATATAGAAGATCCTGAAATAGAAGACGAAGAGGGCAGTGACCCTCTACAAGCAGGCCAAGGGGACAATAGATGTGCAGCTGCATTGTCAACATTAAAATCTTCTGAGGACTTATTTTTCAAGCATCAATAGGCTGTGGCAGACAACCAGCAGAAAACCAATGAGACCATTTTCAACGAACAACTGGATAATCTAAAGGCCATTTCTAATAGTCTAACTATTATTGCACAATGTATGTCACAAGCACAGACACAGCCACAGCCAATGGCACAGGCAATGGTACAGCCACAGCCAATGGGACAGCCACAGCCAATGGCAAAGGCAATGGTACAGCCGCAGCCAATGGGACAGCAACAGGCATATCCACTGGCGGAAACACTGGCACAGGCAATTGTACAGCCACAGCCAATGGGACAGAAACAGGCACATCCACTGGCACAGGCACTGGGACTGGAACAGCCAATGGGACAGCAACAGGTACATCCACTGGCGGAAGCACTGGCACAGACACTGGGACTGGCACAACCACTGGCACATCCATTGGCACTGGTACTGGGACTGCCACAACCACAAAGTACCATCCAAAGTCACACTACTGTTGTGGCCCCAGTAATTGCCGAATGTGTGGCACCTATTTGTGCGACACCTTCAACAGTATCTTCCATGTCTACCACTCAAACTGGGAGCAGATCAAGGCCTACCACCCGGCTTTCACAAAAACAAAACACACACAAAAAAATAAGATATCACATAACATCTTCTAAAACTTTCCATTAACTATTGATTTGGACCATAGGATATACATCTCCATGTTGGCCCCGTAAATGATACACTAGGCGTATACAAAATAACTATGCTTACCTCTGTTTGTGGTTAGTTCAAAGTAGTAAAAAATTATGGATAAGGGAGTGCATGTATGATACGTCTCATAATAACAATCATCAATTCATCTTTCATGATTTCAGCATGTCCTGCTCATGTATAGTGTATGTACAAATATCAGTGCTGCATTTAATTATATTTAGTACTTGTATGACGAATATCTTATTAGAACTGTATACACAGTGAAGTGTGAAATGACTATACATATTTTACACATGTAAGAATAACTTACTTTACTTCAGTAATGCTAAAGACACATACTGAACAATGTGAAATTATGAACTGAGCATGATAAAATATTTCATATACAGTACATACATATGTGAACTACACAGCACTGCTAATCTCATCTCTGTTGAAGGATCATTATCATGCTGACATGAGAAAGATCTACTTATTTAGTACACACAGATAAACATAATAATCAATTATTGTGAACATTTGCCAATTTGCCTTAGACTCAATATTCTTTGAAATAAATGTGTGTTTCGTAGTTTGCCAAATGAATGATGTTGAATAAGGCCAGAAAAATGATGCAATACACTGACCACCTGTATGTGGGAGAAAATTACATGGACACTTCTTCCTTTGTCTAATGACCTTGGACAGTGTTTAACACATTCCGAAAATGTTGATACTTTTGTACACAAACTGATTTTAAGGAATAGCTAGCGTTACTTCCGTCCATTCCATGAGAACACATGCCGTTAGAAATGTCTTCAAACAAAAAATCTCCTTGTGTTACGCATATCTAATATATAGCGCTATTCAATGCCAAACAGAGAAAAGAGCAACTGTATCAGAGATATTTGAATATATCACTGACAAATACCCATTTTATAAAAATAATCCAAAGCCTGATGTATGACGAAATTTGATCAGACGGACTTTATAAAGCAATGATTGTTTTATTCGGAAGCCACCATCTCTCGGATAGAGGGGTGGCTGTTGGTCATTGCATGAATCATGTATGTGTATGTTTGCTAATGGAAATTTAAGAAGAAGAGAGAGAAATTGCGGACTCAACTACTATAATATAGGTGCCCGCAGCGGTGCCTTATATGTTCAGGAATATTGTTATTCTTTTCAACCGGAGGTGTACAACCAATACCAGAACCATGACGGAGCTAGCTATTACAATAACATGCTTACTAACGACCTGGCTCAAGCAGATGAAATGCCACAAATTAACTATATGTATCCACCTCAGTACATGACACAATATCCAAACTTTTACTGAGCAAGCTGCAACCCGTGCGAGATGAACACACAGAACAACCAATTGATTGACTACAGCAACTACCTCGAAAACACCCTTTGCATGACTGCACTGAATATGAATGCAATATAATGCAGGTAAATATAACAAATGTACTTTATACAATCTGTGAATCGATTCTTTCCGAATGACACACATATGCGTTCCATCCATTACCCATGCCGTACCATTGGGATTTTTTTTTTTCGTTTAGAAACATTTCCGTGACCCTTTTACCTCTTCTCCCTCATCTGTTAATATTACAGAGATCACGGCTTGAAGAGCACCAGATGCTGACACAGACTTCTGAAAGAAGGTGAGATCCAATTAATGAGATCCGTGGTAAGATTGTTAAATGTGATGTGCAATGGCGCTGGAAATTCGAGCTCTTCCTGCGCATCCCTTAAATGTCATTCAACAATGTGTACGCCCCTCGTTTAGAAAAAAAGATAAATATTGTTTTTATGAGTTTAACAAATATGTCTTATGTGCAGAAATGCAGTAGATATATTCATAATTATTGGAGTACTTTGCCCATGGATACATTAGGATGTGTTTGATCCGCTCATTCTGTGTTAGTCACTTAGATAAATATGCAGAAATGCGACAGATTTACAGCTAATACAGTATGTAACATTATGACGGCTAATTGATGTTGTGTAGCATTGTGTATATAACATTGTTGCAGTGATAGTATGTGGGACACAATACATTTCTGGAGTACGGGCAGTTTGTGCATTTTCATTTGTTGACAATTAATATATTTGTTAGATAACGTATTCATGCCTAACAAACAACAATATTACAATAATTAGTTGTAAGATGTGCCAAAATGATTTAAAATGCAAAATGTAACATGTAATAGTAAACTGTTACAATACAACAACACGTATGATGTGTGTTTATATGCAGCTGAAATGTTTTCTTAAACGTTTACATTTATAAGTAAAATTACATAGCTACTTCTTTGACAGATGTTGACATCTCCATTCCACAGACAGAAGATCATGTGAATGGAAGTATCCAAACACAGAACAACTTACACCTTTTACATACTGCGCACATGATGAAAACATGAATTTGACCACTTGATACATAACATTGTCACCCATGCTATGACAAAAAGTAAACTGTACATGATAACTTTGTTATATGTTTAATAATCTTATATTCTCTAATGTGTATTTTAGATTTTTTTTAATTCAATCTATTAACGTCATTTATAAATAATTAGAATAGATAAAAATTAGTTTTGGAACATGACAATAAACTTTTGAATTATAAACATTGTGTCTGAGCCCCATTTTACGGATAGCCCATGTCCATGCCACGCCCCTTTACACGAGTCTAAAAATACTAGAAATAATGTTTTACTACGTTGTGTGAAGGACTACACATTGTGTTATCATATACTTCTACATGAGTAATTGTATGAAGCATTCACATGAAATATCACTATTGCACTGGGTCAAGTTGCCATCAAACAAATGTCACTGTTGTTAGGAACACATACCAGGTTACTGATACAAGATATCCCCATGTCAGCAGCTCATACTCCTGCAGGCATATTAAAATAATGTATGCTGTAATTGTTCATTAAGTGTCAATTATACAATCAACTAGGGAATGTGAATAATAACAATTAACGCAAAATGTGCGATCACAACTCCTCCTAACTAATTGTAGTAACGTTTTTAATGGTTATTATGAAGCAAAAAGGTGATAAAAACATTAAATATATTTAAATGTACCGTACTTGGTAAATCTAAATATAACATTCTCTGAATATTCATCAGTACAGCAATATCTCTTATCTTAATGCACAACATTCTGCATTGTATGATGCACACATTGTGGGGGGAGGGAGACATGATTATGTGTTAAACACTCACATACCATTGTCAGATGAATTTGTGACCATTCAGTAGAAAATGTGAATTCGAATTGAGAGAGAGCAGGATCCTGTGATTAGATACACACAATGAAATGTGACACACATCACGAGATGAGTATAGATGATCTTATATGTAATGAAAATCTTACATGTGAAATTATTTTCGATTACAGTACGGTGGGTCTGCAGCTGGCTGAATGCTCCCTAAACCCTGCAGGACGCACAGGTGGATCCTCCTCTATATCCTCCCGAATGTTGCCTTGAAGATTGTGACGTAGTGCAATGTTGTGCAGAATGCAACAACAAATCACAATGTCAGCAACCTTCTGTGGCGAATACTGTAGGGCCCCACCAGATCTATCAAGACAT
>WSYH01003278.1:0-50111 GCA_036426205.1 Ascaphus truei
GTGTGTGTGTGTGTGTGTGTGTGTGTGTGTGTGTGTGTGACTGGGAGGGGGGCAGACACACACACACAGGCGACATGGGGCTTACCTGTAGTGCCACTGTAGGGAGTCAGAAGTTGTGAGGCTTTTTTCCAGTCTGCCGGCAGTTTCAGTTGCCAGCTGTGAGCCTTCCTTCTGGTGAACGAACACACACTTCAACTCACTACATCCTCTCCCCGATACTAAGACCCACCCCCGGCATATCCTGACCTCCAACCAATCCTCTGCTTCTACTCTAAAGCCCCGCCCCCGGCATCCTGCTATTGGAAAAAAAAATACTCACGGCCGCCGCATCCTCATGCTGCCGTCTCCGCGCACGGGACCAGTCACCAGGGGCAAAATCCGGGACATTTCCGGGACGGACGGTCACCCAAGACAGCCCAGAAAAAAACGGGACTGTCCCGGCAAAACCGGGACAAATGGTCACCCTATATATGATGATTGTTCTAAATAAACCCTATTTGATATAGGTTAATTTATGTGATTTTTTGTTAATTATATTCAACATATTTCACAAGAAGAATTCAGAGAAAATATCAGATCTTGAAAAACAGCATGAATATTCAAACTTTGTTGTATAGATATCAGACAAATTATTCTCACAGGAATATATGTGTAACGGGTATTCCCTATGAATACCGCCGCTACTACCTGCTGTGCTACCTGTGTGGCTCTCAGGAGCCTAAGCCTCCGCTTGGGGAACCTGGGGTACATACATATCATACATCTCTAGGTGCAACGCCTCCACCTGGGAGGGATCCCAACGGAGTGGGAGGAGGCCCTCACAGGAAACAACCACACAACACGAACGAATATAAAACAGGACTGGCTTTACTGCATGGAAACACATATATCACTCAATAACATCATAACATCATCATGCGCCACGGCGGGCGCTAACCACACTGGGTGTCACGGCGGACACTAACCACACTAGGCGTCACGGCGGACGCTACCACCTCTAGGCGTCACGGCGGACGCTATCACCTCTAGGCGTCACGGCGGACGCTACCACCTCTAGGCGTCACGGCGGACGCTATCACCTCTAGGCGTCACGGCGGACGCTACCACCCACAATGTGACCCCACCCTGTGTCCAGTAACCCCCACCCAAATGTCTCGTACTCCCAGAGTCAAATACCACTGTGCATATGTGTGTGTGTGACTGCGCAGCCACTATGTTTGGTGATAGGCCTGGTTGGTGCACGTGAGTTGCAGGTTACCTGCCCGGGCTCCAGCCACGGGTACCGCGATATCAATCCGCACGATCCGACGTTGTCCTCCACACCGCGTGGGTTGAAAGTCCAGCGCGAACAATGTCTCTCCTGGTGTTAGGGTCTTTGGTGGTGTTCTGAGCCCAGAACCCACCTCGCAGGGCCGCACGGCTTCCGCTCTATGTCCCTGACTACTTGACCAAATAATGGGGCAATGTCCCTATCTAGGGCCTGTCCCTAAGCTCCACAAGCTATTAGGTGGCTCAGGACCTAACTGGGACCTTGGGGGCTGCTGGCCTATGCAGAGGGTCACTGACCCCTGCATCCACCTCTTACCCCTAGCTGGTCCGGATCCTGAGTGCCTGCGTAGCTGCAAAACCCCGCGAAATGTATCTAACTGGGAGCAGGGGGATCCGGCCTTCTGATTGGCTCCCTGGCGTCAGGTGTCTCTGCCCCTAAGCACCCTGGGGGCTGGCAGTCTATTCTCGCGCATGCGCGAGCTGTCTGAGCCTCCCGCGCTGTGCACTGCCATCGCGCATGCGCAACAGCCCTGTGTATGCGGCGCCCTGCTTCCCGAGCCGCCGGGCCGGTGGCAACGCGATCGCGGCCTTAGCGACGGCCCGATCGCGTCCCCGGCAACCGGCCTGCTCGCCGCTCGCGTCCCTAGCTACCAGGGATCACTATGCTTCCGCTCCAGCCCGATCCACACGCGCGCTCGCCACTGGGAAGGAGGGGGTGAGTGCGCGAGGGGGGAAACCTGGCTACACGCGAGGGGGACCTGGCTACATTGGGTAGGTGGGGGAGGATCTCCCCGAAGCCCGCCCTTTCGTTGAGGGCGACTTGGGTGGCGCATCTTCCTCTTTGACAGGTGTCTTGGGCCGACGAGCGGACGCTCCCGGGGTGGCACTGGCCGGAGGATCTTTGGCTTTGGTGCCTGCATGCAGCTTGGTATAGGCCTCATGCCCTTTTACGATTCCCAGAATGTCCATGAAGGTAGGGGGGGGTCCCTCCTTTAGGGAGCACCTGATCATAATCACAATGTGATGCGTGGGGATGGCCCCTCGGAGGAACTGCTTGCGCCGATATTCGTCCATCTCTGAAGATAGGATGAGGCCGCAAGTTCGCAATTTCCACAGGACCAGCTGGATGCGTTGTAGGAAGTCGGACAGGTCTTCCTTCTCCTTCTGTCTGAGAGCGTAATACTTGAACCACAGCTCACTCTCCTCTTCCTCCTTGCCATAGATCTGGACTAACAAGTCTACCATCTGGTGAGCAGAGAGATCAGGGTCTTGGTCACGCTGTGCACTGACCATGGTGGCCGCTGGGGGTCGTAGACTTTCCAGGATTCTCTGCCGTCTGACCGTTTCAGAGCAGGGCCATTCGTCGATCACCTTGAGGGTGTGCTCCTTCCAAGAATCGATACTCTCTTCGCCTGTGGGGACAGGGACCGTCCCTGAGAACGCCTTCAATTTCCTATAATTTTGGGCTTGAGCGGACGTAGTTATCGCTTCCACTAGCTGCGGGAATGTCACTCCTAACAGGGAGCCGTCATTGTTGGAGCCACTGGCTATCGCTGCTCGCTGCCTGTTAGGGGTTGGGGTAGAACTGTTCACGGACCGGTTAGTAACCGGTGATGTGGCCGGACTGCCGGCCCAACTGGTGGCCCCTTGCCTAGCATCTGAAGAGAATGTCACTCTGGGTAGGGATATATCTGATCGGATGGGTGTACTGGCGGCCATATCTCTGTCGTCCCAACCCTCATGTCTGGGGAGGGAAGTGACGTGACTGGAAACAGTTCCCGGGTAAATTAGAGGGCATCCGTGCGGCAAAGTCTCTGGTAGATACACTACTCGTGGGCCTCTATCAGGAAGTATAGCTTGTTCAGTGGCTAGCAATAGGGTATTCTCTTGCCGGTCAATGTCATAGTGCTTGCTGATGAGGCGGGCGTCCGCCAGACCAGGTAATGTCCTTACTGCGCTGCAGACAGTAAACATGGAGACATCAGCAGGCACTCCGTCTACGGCGACCACGTGTCGCAGAAGCTCTCCTAGCTTTTCGGCCCAGTCGGCCACTTGTTTGGGCGTGAGCGCAGACATGCTGACTGACAGGGTAACGGTACTACAAAGTGGGGCACCCCAGGACTATCTCAGCAGCGCCTCCAAATGTAACGGGTATTCCCTATGAATACCGCCGCTAAACTGCGTGCAATGTGTGGCTCTCAGGAGCCTAAGCCTCCGCTTGGGGAACCTGGGGTACATACATATCATACATCTCTAGGTGCAACGCCTCCACCTGGGAGGGATCCCAACGGAGTGGGAGGAGGCCCTCACAGGAAACAACCACACAACACGAACGAATATAAAACAGGACTGGCTTTACTGCATGGAAACACATATATCACTCAATAACATCATAACATCATCATGCGCCACGGCGGGCGCTAACCACACTGGGTGTCACGGCGGACACTAACCACACTAGGCGTCACGGCGGACGCTAGCGCGAGGGGGGAAACCTGGCTACACGCGAGGGGGACCTGGCTACATATGTATAATATTAAATTCTTAAAGCTGCAGTTCAGTCAATATCCTGCATGTGTGTTTTTTTTAATAAATCAGTTCTGTAGTAAGAAAAAATACTTTTAGCATTTTCTGTTTAAAAAACAACAACTTTGAAAGACCAATTTTCTTGTATTCTATTTTAACAGCCATTTGCTAAGGTACTGCCCCTTCATGTCCTGTCACAAGCTCTGGCACACCCCTTTGTCAGCCCTGCCCTCCCTCTAGCACTTGTCAGTGCAGGAATGCTCATGAATATTCATGAGCTTCCACTGCCAGTCAAGCAGATTATAAACAAATCCCAGCTTTTAATATGTCACCAAATTTCAACCTATCAATACATGGAAAACGAATTGACCTGCAGCTATACAGTTCTTTAGCTAATTAGAGATTGCACACATAAAACTATTGAAGTAAAAAAATAAATGTAAAAAAAAAAAAAAAAGACTGAACTGCAGCTTTAATTGGTAATTAATTAGTTGATAGAAAATTCTTAGATTAGTACCCAATCCAATAGATACACGGAATGATCATATCTAAATGGTTATTTAACTATATATGACCACAATATCTCACAGAACTAAAAGATTTCATCACTAAGTATATGTGAAATCATTAATTTACTCAAATTTAATTGTTATGAATTCTGGAGAGGGAATTAAAATATGATATGAAGAGGACAAAGAGGGGACATGATGAACATCCGACAGGAAAAGTAAACCATGCCAGTTTGGTTATAAAGAACAATGCAAAACAGTGGTGAACATTATTCACAAAGAGGCATGTCAAAACTAATGTGACTAAATTAATGTTACAAAGATTTCAAATAATAATCCATAGAGCAAATGTATCATAACATAACATATTCAGAAACCCACTTAAAAGAATATATAAACCCTACAACAGCACAGTCCAGCCTTCCATTTTTGATCAGCAGTGCCCGCTGATTCTCTCTCTTCACCGGGAGGTTCGTTTGCTGACAACACACAGCCAGCAGCACGCCTACCAGACGGAGCAAGGAGATCCAGTAAGTGACTTTTTCTACTGCCCCAGGTGATTTGGCCATCTTTGCGGGACTTTGTAGATGGGGGCCCGGTTTTGGTTATGAGCCCTCCACCGGTCATCTCCGTCTCCTTTATGACATCTCATCGCTAGGCCACTTCCCTCAATAGGGGCTGAAGTCGTTACTTTATTAGTTCATTGTTCTTGCTCCATAATTCAGCATGTTTTGGCAATACTGACATCTGATCTCAATAGGGATTGCACACTCTGCAGCACTTGTCAGTTGGGGGTGGGGGGGACCGTTACCCCTATCTATTCTTCAATAATTCTATATGGATTGTGTATGAGTAATGTTTAGAAATATGGATTTTAACATTTGGTTTTAAAACAAAAATTCTTATTAGATGTAAATACCATAGGATTGTGTACTGTATTTTTTAAATATTTTAAAATGTTTGAGATTGGGTTAGAGTTTATCTATGTGGACATATATTATTGAATGTCCAAATAATGAAAAAGTAGTCACTGTATGGAGACACTTAGATGTACATCCAGTTTTTAACTATATTTAATTATTTCGATAGGACACAAGAGGGCGCTGTTGTAGTAACAAATGTATATATGTATATGTGATTATTCTAATCAGTGACGACATTATGGATAAGATTTGATGCTGTTAATATTGATCGAGTTGAGGGCTTTCATGCCCCCCTCTCCTTCCCTGATTTACATTTGATATGCCCTTCAAGTCTCCTCCATTTGTGGAGTTATATAAGCCACACACACACACACTCACACACACATAACCCCGCACACACACACACTCACACACACACACACACACACACACACACACACACACACACACACACAACAAGGACTAATGGTAGTAAAGTATAAGTGTAATACAATAAATAAACTGTTAATGTAAAAAAAATAATAATAATATAGTTGTGTGTCCCGGTTTTTCATTTTCAAAATCTGGTCACCCTAATCATATACAAACATTATCAAATGAATTGGAGTGTCTCCATGTGATATTTAATTCATTTAATTCACTTTACACATATTTATTTCTGCAAGTATATTCTCCTTCCCCTTTCTTTCCCCCACTTCCCCCATTTGATTTTAATATTTTCTAGATGTTTATCTATTTTTCAAATACATTTACATTCTAATCATACAGATTGTTATTTAGTTGAAAATGATTTATTTGTTATATTATAATCATTTTTCTTACAGGCATGCATACATGTGTAATGCTTAAAATGTTTTAAAATGCTTTTCACGTATATTTTTCTCTCCTCTGTGTTTTGTATTATTTATATAACCTTGTTGTCATAGATCCGGTCCGGTCGTTCACGCCACCCCCCCCCCCCCCCCCCCCCCCCCCCCCCCCCCCCCCCCCCGGCTCCACCCCCCCCCGGCTGCGCTGACCGCCCTCAGCTGATTGCGGAGGATGGTCCGCGTCATTGGCGGGTCGACGTCACTTCCGTTTCCAGTTTGCTATATAACGGGTTGTATATTGAGTGGCTGTACTCTTTGACAAGGACCCGCAAGGGTTGAAACGCGTTAGAGTTCTACTGGGGGTCATCCCTTTTTATTCTCCCTTTTGTGCATGATTTAATAAATACATTTTGACTACAACAGCACAGTCCAGCCTTGCATTTTTGCCCAGCAGTGCCCGCTGATTCTCTCTCTTCACCGGGAGGTTCATATAGAAATTGTCATTTAGGAAGGAATGCCTGTGAGAAGGGACTTGGGATGTCCACTATCTGCTTTCAAAAAGGCATTCCTGGAATTAGTTTTTCTAAATATGTCTGACTGAATCTGATGATCCAAGTCGACATATAGTTGTAAATCAAGATAGTCAATTCTTTGAGTATGATATGAAAAAGTAAAATGTAGATTAAATGGATTATTGTTCAAATGGTCCACAAACTCCTTCAGTGACCCCGTGCAACCATCCCAAATCAAAATCAGGTCATCTATGAATCTACGATAAAAAATAATATTATGACGATAGGAATTGGTGTGACTAAAAATGTGATTAAATTCCCATTCACCCATAAATAAATTGGCGTACGAGGGTGCAAATGACGTGCCCATTGCAGTACCACGTGTCTGTAAATAATAATGTGAATCAAATAAAAAATAATTGTGAGTTAATAAAAATAAAATAGATTCTATAATAAACGTGGATTGTGCAGGTGATAATTGTGACTGATTAAGAAAATATTGAACAGCTGTGATTCCTTGTGTATGATCAATAATTGTATATAAGGAGGTGACATCTAAGGTAACCCACAAGTAATTGGGGGACCGAGTGATGTGAGAAAGTGCATTTAATAAGTCAGTGGAGTCCCTGAGGTATGATGGGAGCTTGTGGACCAACGTCTGCAAAAAAATATCAACATACCTTGATAAGCCATCTCCCAAAGATCCAATACATGATATTATAGGTCGGCCAGGAGGGCCGATCAGAGATTTATGGATCTTTGGGAGATGGTGGAAAATGGGGATAACAGGATTGGGAACATACAGAAAACTTCTTTCTCTCTCGTTAAGTACCTGCAAAACCACACGAAATCTACCAAGAAAGTGTCTGTGGGATCTGTTTTTAGTGATATGAATTTTTATCCTGTAGTTGCCTAAGGGCTTCATTCTTGTAATTAATGCTGCTCTGGATCACAATTGCTCCACCCTTATCGGCATTCTTTATGATCAGATTTTTATTACTCATTAGACTATGAAGGCTTGTTCGCTCCTCTTTAGTCAAATTCATGCCGCTGATGGGTGAGAAACTGTAAACCTGAGCTAACGAGTGCAAATCCCGTTCAATGAGTTTTTCAAATGTGGATATATGTGTGTGGACCCTTTGTGTAAGAGGGGTAAAAAATTGATTTACTCTTCAATCCTGATTCCCTAGAACCTACTAAGAAAGAAGATATGTAATCATTACTCTCATCGGGTCTATGTTCTTCTAAGAGACTATTCATATCTTGTAGGGTACATAAATCACGGAAGGTAGTCAGTTCACATGCAATTGGGGAATTCACTGGAGCAGAAGAAGGCTGATCAAGGGAAACCTGATCAGCTCTATCTTCAACCTCAAATGAAGTTCCCAAGAGATCAGTATTATCAAATTCATCATTCTTAGTAAAGAATTTTTTAAAAACCAATTGTCTTATAAACCGTTGTAAATTGATGATGGTATCAAACAACTTAAAATTTTCATAGGGGGCAACATTTAGACCTTTATTAAGTAATGATAATTCCTTATCTGAAAGAACGGTTCCTGAAATGTTAATGACATTGTTAGGTTGTTCTAGGCATATTTTTTCCTTTTGGGAACTGCGCCCCCGTCCCTTGGAGCGTCTAGTCCTTGATCGTTTTTTGTACTTGAGCTTCTAAACAGAGAAGGTGCATAAGTCCTTTCTTTCTGTACCCCTTGTCCATATTCTGTGTCCTGATCACTTGAAAGATCATGCTGACTAGATGTTGGGTTAGCTGAAAAAGAAATTCCATGTGAACGATAGTCACTATCAGAGGCGTCTGAAAAACTTGATTGTTCGCCTTGCTTCTTTTTAAGTATTGATGGTCGTGAAGTAGATTTGTTATTTGGTCCCGAATGATTACGTTCTTGATTTTTTTTATTTTAAATTTCTTTTTGGGTCCCCCAATATTTCTATTATTAGGGCAAGATGGTTTCTGCCAAAAATATATTTGTCTCCACTCATAATCTATCGAATTTGCTTGAGGGAGAAATGCTTGTACACACTATGTGTCATAAGCTGCCTACGAATGTTGCCCATATGCTCCAGTATGCGGACCCTAAGTGGTCTACTGTTACGTCCCACATACTGGAGTTCCAAGGTTTTAGCGATAAACTTAATTTCAGTTCAGGGGTGACTGGAGAATTATTCACTATGCAGCAATTTATAATCTGCCGTACCTCTTTCGTTGTGTATATGCTGCAATGCCCATGTGGACTCCAGTATGTGGGACGTATGTATGTATGTATGTCTTTATTTGTATAGCGCCATAAAATGTACATAGCGCTTCACAGTAGTAATACATGTCATATAAATAACAAATATAAATAACAGATCATGGGAATAAGTGCTTCAGACATACTGTAAAAGTAACATTAAGGAAGGAGTCCCTGCTCCGAGGAGCTTACAATCTAATTGGTAGGTAGGGAGAACGTACAGAGACAGTAGGAGGGAAGACGTACCAGTAGACCCCTGAGGGTCCGCATACTGGAGCACATGGGCAACATTCATAGGCAGCTTATGAGTCCAAGCATTTCTCACTCAAGCATGGGGGAGACCCTGTGGGTCTGCTATATAGAGGCATAGAGTCTGTGCCCAATAACGGACGGGGGGTGATAGGCTCAAAGCACTTGCCCGTACTGGATTTACAAATTAAAAACCTTGATGCCATCCGGGCTCAATGTGGACATTGACATTGGGGCCTTTGTCTAAAGCCCTCTCTGTCTCTGGCCTATTGCACATGTTTAAGCATTCCAGATGTGTGATTATTCCCTTGTTTTTTCTTATAGGACTGTTCCGTCACCAATCGCGAATGTGTTTTCTGATGTCAGTTTTAAACAATAATTCTATATGGATTGTGTATGAGTAATGTTTAGAAATATGGATTTTAACATTTGGTTTAAATAAAAAAATATTATTAGATGTAAATACCATAGGATTGTGTACTGTATTTTAAAAATATTTTTAAATGTTTGAGAATGGGATAGAGTTTATCTATGTGGACATGTATTGTTGAATGTCCAAATAATGAAAAAGTAGTCACTGTATTGAGACACTAAGGCTAAGGCCCCGCTCTCTCAGTAAGCGCGCCCGCACAGCAGACAGGCGGCGCGCTGACAAACACAGACCGCGATATGCGGTCTGTAGGGAGCGGGAGCCGGAGCGGGAGGTGGGCGGGAGGGGGGGCGGGGTTTGAGCGGAGGGACCCTCTACTCCCCCCCCCCCTCCCTCCACGGGCTCGGGCTGCCAGGCTGCAGGACAGGAGGGAGCTGCTGTGGCTGGAAGGTAAGCTGCTCCCTCCCCCTTCCCCCACAAATGCCCTCCTCACACATCCGCGCGCGCACACATGCGCACGCACACACACACTACCTTGTGTAGGAAGCTGTCTGACAGCTCCCGCTCCCGCCCCCGCCGTTGATTGGCTCATCAGTGCACCACGTGACGCGTCACCGCTCGGGATCACAATTTTCTTGCATCCCCTGGCGGCTGAAGCGTCACAGTGCGTAGTGAGCCGTGCAGCGAGGGGGGACTGGGACCGGATCGATTCCCCTGTTGGTGGGGAACGCTTGCGCGGCCGCCCGCGCTGCAGGGCGCAGCAGGTCCCAGCCCTTAGATGTACATCCAGTTTTTAACTATATTTAATTATTTCAATAAGACACAAGAGGGCGCTGTTGTATTAACAAATGTATATATGTATATGTGATTATTCTAATAAGTGAAGACATTATGGATAAGATTTGATGCTGTTAATATTGATCGAGTTGAGGGCTTTCATGCCCCCCTCTCCCACCCCCCCCCCTCCTTCCCTGATTTACATTTGATATGCCCTTCAAGTCTCCTCCATTTGTGGAGTTATATAAGCATTTTAAAAGGCGGCTGTTAATTGATGTCAATTACTTGAATGAGACCCTATATATACCATGTCCTCCAGGCCCACCACATGAACCTGACGAAGCAATACGTTGCGAAACGTGTAGTTCATGTGGGGCCCTGGAAGTTTGCATCATTTGCATCATCTGCATCATCTGACCGCTATCGGCCACCGTAGGCAGCTTCAGCGCCCTGCTGGAGTCCTGAGCACCGGACGCGGGGCAACGGAAGACACTGCAGCGCGACGCGGAAGCTTGCTGCGTGTACCGGAGCGGTCCCACATGTGAGTGTACTGTTGTTCACTTTTTATTAATAAATTACACCTTTTACAACGATATGTGTGGTGTCACCTTTACACACATATAAACTACTGTGTGCGCCGGGGAAGATTCGTGATAGGACACAGACGAGGGTTTGCCATTAGACTGCTGAGCTCCATAACAGGAGGATCTTGGACGGCATCTGGCAGCCGTGAAAAGACACCATTACCTGTGTCCGGTACCACACTTGGCTGTGTGAGTACACGGTGATATATTATATATTTAATCCTTCTACCACTACCCTTATTGTGTGTTGTTCATTGTGTGATAGGGACATCTTCTGATTCCCTGTAACTAGTATTGCGCCCCCCTATTCTCTATTTTTCCTACATACATATAACGGCTAAACGTCCATCAGCAGTGGAAAAAGACACAGCAGTAAACTCCAACACTGAATAACTATACATTATTAAGAATGTTCTAAATGTTCTAACTGCGAGACTTCCGATGCTGTCAACGGGCATGGATCGTGGGTAAGGGAGATTTAGGGACACTCCAAGATCAAGCAATAATTTAAAAAAAAAGGAGAGAATACGTTTCCGAATTGAGAAAATGGACATAAACATTTCTGAAACCGCTGCTCACGTTAACGATGTCCATAAAGTTTAAAAAACCTACAGCACAGGAGTTTTCAACTTTTTTGGGGGGAAATCAACAAATGGCCGTAAATAAAGAATCGAGCGCACGCGCGGATCCGGCTGTACGCACGGTACCAGTTCACGACCCAGAAAAGGAAGGAGAGGATGGGGAGGTCACGAGGTCCTATCTTGCCAACCTGTTCAGGAGCATCAATAATCTATGCAGACATCTTTTCAAACCAAGCTGAATGAGGCAGTTAAAGAGATAAAGGATGAGATCTCAACCCTCTCCCAAAGAACCACAGATTTGGAAACCAAAATAGCCAAAGCTGGGGATTTCAACTGGGAGTTTAAAGAAACCAACTTCTATCCCCCAGAGAGGGGGCCCTTGACCGTTCGGGTTCCGACCCTCCTTTAAATAGCGAGAGTCAGGATGGACCGTTCAGCATTTTAGAAGGGGGAGAGGAGGAAAACAGGGTGGATGACTTTCAAACCTAATTAACCGAAACTAAATTGGTAGATCCTGAGGGCGGGTAGGGCACATAGGGGTCGTCCGTTTCCCCCTAGACCCTGTTAGAGCTCATGGGTGCAAATCGTTTGGTAGTCAGGCTCATCAACTGAACCCATGATATTGTCAGCAGAACTAACATGGCTCCATAGAATTAACCAGATGTGTCGCCTCCATAGACCTGTGGGCCAGGACCCACATTTCACCAAGACCCCCCCACACCCCGACCCCCCCCCCCCCATCAAACCCAACAGGAAAAAACTGGCCTCAATTTTGCCATGCCCTTGCAGTAATAGGGGTCTTCCCTCCCAGGCTTGATTGCAAACATCGGAAACCGAACCTCAACGAGGAGAGCCATCTTCTTACATATAAATAGAGTAGAATAGATCGGTTCTTCTTTTCTCCAGCAGCAATCAGAAGGTCTGCACAGTATCGTCCTCTTAATTCTCTGATCTCAGGGAGTTTTGTCCTGCTAGTCTCTCCGAAGCTCTGGATGGACCCGCACCTCCATCCGATCTTTGGGGTTTTGGTGGTTCACGATTTTGAGGTGATGGAGGTGTCAGGTCCAGCATACAAATAAAATTATCCATTTCCTCTGGATGCCTGATAAAAAGATGTTTGCCGTTTTTAATAACAATGAGCCTAAACGGGGACCCCCATCTGTATCGTATCCCGTTTTCCCTAAGGAGTAGGGTCAGCGGCTTAAATTCCCAGCGTTTTCCAATGGTCACTTTAGACAAGTCATTACAAATCTGCAGCGGTTCATTCTCGTAATGTATGACATCCTTCTCCCTACATGCCCCGATTATTTTTTCCTTGGTGGAGTAACTATTGAGCCTTACAAATACGTCTCTTCGACGTTTTGGATCATCTGGCCTGGGTCCCAATGCCCGATGAGCCCGGTCAATTCCGAGATCATTTTCTTCAAAGTCATCATATATGGCATTGAAAAGATTTATTAAATAGGGCCGGAGTAGGTCAGGGAGAACTGCTTCTGGAATATAGCGAATCCTTAAATTCTGCCTCCGGTCCCGATTTTCTTGGTCTTCAATGCTCTCTTTGATAAGGTGAATCTCCTCACCCAGGCGCAGAATCTCATTGTAAGAAATCCGCTCCTGACTTTGATTCTAGCCTTGCAGACCTCTGCAGTTACAAAGGCTTCCTCTGGCAATCAATGGCACATGTGCTGCCTCTCATTGCAGCTTCTGCCCTTTGCTCCATCATTGGAGGAATATTCACACACCCTCCCCCTGTGATTGGATCTCCGCCCTTTATATGTTGGGCTTTGGCTCTGAATCAGAGCCAAGCACAATTCCTTCCCTGGACGTTATGTGTTCTGCCACAAGCCCTTGGCTTGTCTCCTTGTGTACTAACTTCTCTGGTCTTTGTTAGTAGTTGTTGAGTATCCTGAGGCCTGCTGCTATGCTTCTACGCAGAGGCCTGACTTCCTGAGTATCCTGAGGCCTGCTGCTACGCTTCTACGCAGAGGCCTGACTTCCTGAGTATCCTGAGGCCTGCTTCTACGCAGAGGCCTGACTTCCTGAGTATCCTGAGGCCTGCTGCTATGCTTCTACGCAGAGGCCTGACTTCCTGAGTATCCTGAGGCCTGCTGCTTTTCTCCACGCAGAGGCCTGCTTTGGTCATCGGTGCTGAAGCTTTGGTTTTCCCCGACGCTGCCCTGCGGTGTACTTCGGCCAGCCTGCTGTCTCCCCCTGCTGAGACCGGTGTCATGGGCCGAGGCAGCTCCTTGCACAAAGGCAACTCCCGCACTCACGCTCCTAAGCTGAAGCGGGGAACTCCTGTGTACCTGTTGCCGAACTCCTGCTTGAATAACGACGATGCTGCCTTCCCCAATCCTGACCCTGCTATGTACGACTACGAACTGCACATTCCGGATCCGACTGCGCGGTCTCAGGTCGGTGATTATATAACCCCACCTCAGCCCCGCGGTCCGGTCCTGGTTTATGGCGAGCACAACCGTGACACTCATCAGCTGCTGCTGTTTGTGCCTGAAGGGCCTCTTCCAGCTTATTTTCTAAAGCTGTAGTCCTCTGAGAGAGGCCATTGATCTCCTCCTTTAATTCTGTGACTGCAGCTTTTAAATCCTGTTGTAGGGATTGGTGAAGCTTGTCATGCATTTTTGTCAGCAAATCTTCTAAGTAGGAGCGTGTAACTGCGCTCTCCCCTACCATCTCTTGAACCATCCGGTCCTGCTCTTTGTGTGCAGGGGCACGTGTACCAGCGCCATCTTGCTCCCCCCTGGAAGCGCACGACCTGCGTTGCAGCGGTGAAAAATACCGCAATATGCTCAGGTTAGGGTTTTTTTTTGTTTTGGCTGACATGACCGGGGCTTCCGCTATGCAGTCCGCCCGTGCAGGGTGGAAAATGCTCGGGGGACATTAGCTTCTGGCTCCGTTATCCCGCGGGGGACCCAGGAGCTCTCTCACTATCCAGGCATTCCGGATGACGTCACCGGAAGTCTCCACAATGTTTCTTTACACTTTAAGATTTGCCACCAATCGGATCCAAGAGGTCTAAAGTTTGTAGGAATAGATTTGTAGGATTAGAAAGGTAGGGGGGGTAATAGAATTCAATCTCACCAAAAAAAAAAATTTGGATTCATAAACTGAAACTTTGAGACCTCTTGGACTTAACGTAGAGTTTGATATTAATGCATTTCTTTTATAACTTATGGATTTTCAATGATCTTAAGATGACTTTAGCATTATCTGATTATGACTGAATTTTTGTGCACTAGTAACTGTCCCTATTTCTACATTTTAATTTTAGCACTTACAAAATTCAATTTTTAGTATTTATCGATTTTAGTATGTGTACAATTTTCCGATTAATTTGGTATACATTTTATATATGTAACCCTGTTTCCCCCACCCCATCTCATCTCGGGCCTTGCTGTGGGAAACTCTCTCTGGTTACATGGCATAGTGTGGTGCAAACCTGCTGGTAACAGGGGGCCCTGGGTCTCCCGCCTGGTGTTATGGGGGAAGGTCAGGACAGGCTTCTGGTGTTTTACCCGAATAGTATTCACAGGTGCAGCGCCTCCATCTCATGCAGCCCCCAGATGCATGGGGAGAAGTCCCTGCAGAAGAATCTCTCCCTCTCCTCCTAATAGACTTCACACTCAGACAGGAGTTATATAAAAACACAGGATTCTTTATTTGTCTTCTGTATTCAGCAGTCACAGATAACAGCAGTTGTTAGGGTATCCACCCTCAGGATGTCCCCGGATCCACTCCCAGCCACGGGCACCAAGAGTGATCCTTGCTCTTCCCTTATCCTCTGGTGAGATAAGAGGTATGGTTCCCCACCTCTCCCCGGAGGGAGGGCCTCAGAGCCCTGACACCTTATCACGGGTGAACCTGTGTCTCTCAAAGGTAGAGACCAACTAACTAAATACAGGAAATGCAGTGCCTTAAGTATCAGTTCAGAAGGAACCACCCCTGTGCCTCTGATTGGATGCAAGGCCTGATTACACTACCTTCCCTGACTCAATGCACTATTAGTGGGGGAAACCCATGATTACTCCTGGCAAACCTACCCTTACTAGGTATTACTGCCAGGAGGAGGGCAGACCAATAGCCCAAAAACTACCCAGGGCTACACTCTCCCTCTGGTGGAATCCAATGGTCCCCACTTGGGCCAAATTTGCTGGGCCATCCTGCCGGTGAACAACCTAAACAAAACACAAAATGACAATTGATTATTAAACAGTGTCAGATAGTTGTAGGTTATACACCCACCCACCCTGTACGGTGAAACAAAACATAGGGATACTCCCAACATGGAGAATCATTCCTAACAGTAATGGCAGGGATCGGGCTTCTTTACCTCCCGTACATTATGGTCTAGGACCCTTACAAAATATGATTGAGGAGGCCCATTCCCAAAGTGGTACACAATTTTATGCATGAATATGTTCCTCCCTACACTCCAGACCTTCATTAAGGAAAGGATCCTCTCCTCTGTGTGATAGGATGTACTACTATTCTTGGACAGCAGATAATCAATGACTGCGTCCCTGAGCCAGATATCTCTCTGATCCTCAATCTCCTGCATTATTGGCTCCGGCACATAAGGGTACTCATACCCATGAGACTGTAGCGTGCCACAATAGCCCTTTCAGCTCTACTCAACTTAGTGAGCTTCTTGTTCCTCGCCTTGCCAGGCAGTACCCAGTATACAGGCTCCTCAGGTGCTATCTCGTCATAGAATATGGATGACCCTTTTGGTGTCACTATTTTTTGTGTAATCTCTCGCCATCTCCTAGTGAGTTCTTCAGCAACCTCCTTCTCAGAGTATGTGCCTATGTCCCACCAATGATCTACTACGTCGTTCTTGATAAGAATAAACCTTGTAAAATCCATCCCTTTATCGTACCCCTCAAATAATGGTGCCCATTATTTGTCACGGTGCTCATACGAGGAAGACACACACAGTGACTCCTCAGATTCATATTTTGAGGACACCCCAGATGTATCCCTACCAGTGGAATTTGAACCCCTGGCTCTACCTCTATGCACAGGCTAAAATACCGTGGGATTGGGAACAGGTATACGACTTGCCCAGGGTATCTCCCCGTCAGACCCCTCATCGCTGGTAACCCAGTCCCGCCAGTCCGTAGAAAATGTGGGGGCCTTATCCTTCTTACCCCTGCTAGGACCTGGTGGACATGAACGTGGCGGGGTAGGAGCAGTGGCCGGGGCAGTGGTGCTAGAGGCAGGTATGAGGGAAGCACCAGAGTCTGGGACAGTGTCTCTGTGATGGGGAGGAAACGGTTAATACCTGATTTGCCATGCATTACTGTTGTTGCCCTGTCCCCGCCATTTTTATTCCCCATGTGCAGGCCATTCCCTGTCTGCGAGGGTAAAGACAAAATGCATTGCTTGCCATACCCTCTAACCAACACATGATAGAAGATCTTAAATCTAAATGTAAGGCAGGAGGTATTTTTTTGTAAGTCTAAGCAGGAATTACTTGGACATCCAGCTGTGATCTGGGTGAACGAGCTTCGGTATTTTTATGACCAAGCCTGAAAAGGTTGTAATTATTTTTATGATGGAGCCTCAAAAGGCTCCCACAGATTTAGAGTCCCCCTGTCTAAAAGAGTGTCAATTATGACAAGACCCATAGGCCCATAATGTATACAATACTGGCATACTGAGGCACAGCAGATGTCAGGCTAGTGACACCTCTAAGTCAGAGACCAGACACAGTGGCCCCAAGAAATGGGTGTAGCCCAGGTATGCTAAGTGGCATGGGCGTCAACCTGACCCATGCACCCTGCCCACCGGACAGCCCTTTTGACCGGTCTTATGAACTGTGGGTCACTTGGCTATTCGTGGGTTTTTTGGTTCCCACGAGGGGATTGGATCCACATGTTAAAGATAGCTTTGGCCAGTCTATAACTGTGGCTTGACGTACAGAAAACCCGCACTGCTGATAATAACCTGTGAGGTGCTGACTGGATGGAGACGTGATAATATCGATGAAAGAAAAAGAACCCAGTCTTATAGCACTCGTACACAACAGTTGTATAATGATAAGTTTAAAATATGAATAAAAAATAGGGTGTTAAAATATGATTAAATAATATGTGTAGAACAGCACGTGACTGATCCTTTTGTAACCCACCCTTGTATAGGTGGGTGGTAGATGTAGTATGACCTGATTGGTACTAGGGATCAAACGCTATTAATTATAGCGACCTAAAATATGGAGAGGAGCCAAAGAATACCCACTGAAAAGAGACTGTCTCTATTAGAGTGTATCTAAGGTAAATGCGCTCTAGAGGGATACACTCATGGTAATGTGGCATATATTCCGCTTGGTTATACCTATAGGTATCTCCCCCTCATATAGAGATTTCAATTAATGCTGTATAAATTCATCCATATAATGTGAGCTACATCTCTATAAGGGATATTGCCTATTCTCTAAAGTGCAGGCTATTGAGCAAGCAGTGATAACTATTGTAAAGTGTAGAGCTAGAGCAGCTATAGGAGATCACCTAAACACCTAGGGGATTACTGTATACACATAATAGTTACTACTCAGCAGATGATAGAATGCTGTACTTGCCTACAAACCATTTGATACTCGAGTAGGGTATATAGGGGTTAATATTCCAATGGGGTCAAAGCCCCAAAACACCCCGTCCCCCCCCTTCTGGAGGTTTATAGCAAGAGCATGCACAGAGTAATGACGTGGGGAGCCGGTCTAACTGATCATTGCAGTGTCCCCTACATCAGCACTGATCCTGGCTGTATCAGTGCCGATGTGCTCGAGGACCTGCCTGTCTGTCAGGTGGGTAAATTCAAAGACTCTATGGACATGGAGGGTCCCGCAGTAATGATATACCGCGCGATCCCTAATGAAACAAGCCCATCAAGGGAATTTAAAGCCCAAAACGCAGATCAATATCATTCAGCTGAACTGTTTAAATAAACAAACTTCCCGCGTGTGCAGGGAGAGAAATGCCGACGCGCGCGTTTCACGTGTTCAAACGCTTCTTCAGGGCACGTAGGGGGAATATATGCCACATTACCATGAGTGTATCCCTCTAGAGCGCATTTACGCTTAGATACACTCTAATAGAGACAGTCTCTTTTCAGTGGGTATTCTTTGGCTCTTCTCCTATATTTTAGGTCGCTATAATTAATAGCGTTTGATCCCTAGTACCAATCAGGGATCATACTACATCTACCCACCTATACAAGGGTGGGTTACAAAAGGATATACATATTATTTAATCATATTTTAACACCCTATTTTTTATTCATAGTTATAAATAAAGTATTTTAAACTTATCATTATACAATTGTTGTGTACGAGTGCTATAAGACTGGGTTCTTTTTCTTTCATCGATATTATAACTGTGGCTTCCCAGGTATTTCCCAATGTGATTCCTGAATTTTAATCCATGATGTAAAGATGCAAAACTTTGTTCCAGTACAGCAGCAACCAGTCCAGGAGTGAAGGGGTTAACAACCACATAAGCACAGGACTTTTAAAACCAAGGCTGCATTTCTTGCACTGGCAAGCAAAGGACCATTTCTTTCGTTCCAAGGACAACTTATTTAGTTTCCTGATCCCAGTGAGTGTGGTTTTAAGTGTATTCTGCAGATGTCGTGTGTTTGTCTATTAAGGAAATAAATCGCAATTTATTTTGCAACTTGTTCTGTTCAATCAAGTACCCAGAAATATAAATGTGTTGATAAAAGTTGATGTCATCGTGACAGTCTCTCAGTCGGGCTAAGCCGCGACCAGTAAGGGCCTTCTTACTGTCTCGAGCTGCACGCTTCCGCATCCCTCGGCGGACAAGTTCCTCTCGGTATCTCTGCACTTCATCTGCAGTCAGGCTGGTACTCATCATGGAGGTAGTCGCTTGTCTTGATCCAGAATTCCGTGTCGACCGGAAGTGATGTAATCTCCGGTCGTCTCGGCGGATTCAGTATGCAAGTCCCGGTTCCGCGCCGGAGATGCATCATCCACCGGAAGTGGCGGCGGAGGTTCGACAGGGTCACGGACATGTGAGTAGGCTGCAGGATACTCTCTCTCGCTGACCTTTTCTTTCTTCACCTGGTGGAAGTAAGGGGGTGGAGGGTCCTTACTGCTCCGCTGGCTCGCGATACTCTGCTGGTCTTCTGAAGCAGTCTTGGGTCACGTCTCTGCCACACTGGGAGTCGCCACGGCCGTGGGACTTCTACGCGGCTCAGGCCGCACCAGCACCTACTGTCGGGAAAGGTCCGGACTCATCTGCTCCACATCACAGGTTAGTGAATCTCTCTTGGCAACACCACTGTAGTGGTCCGCCGGTTGGCGCGTCACCACCGATGCTATACTGAGGCAGGCAGGGACATTTCCGCAGGAGAGCGACCACAGGATTCTGCACTTTGGATGGAAATGTGGATGGATGGAAACGTTGGGCACGTAACGGTCTGGTTCCGGCACCACCATGAACAGCGATTCCCCTCTCCTGTGGGTAGTCACCTTCTCTTCGGCGAGTTCCGGCAGCACATTCTTCGCTGCAATCTACTTCTAGGCTGTCCACCTCTTCAAGGTTGCTTGGGGAACGTCCGTAGGAGCCACGATGGTTGGAAAGGGATCTACTGGCAATAAGAAGACGATTCCACACTGCGGACACTGGGCAGTGGTGCTTGGTTCAGGCCCAGGCAGTCGGCACTGTAAGCACAGACACCGGAGGTATTCTCGGCCTCCCACCTCCACCACCAGGAAGCCTCCTGGGAGTTGGTAAGTGGTAACGTGGCATGTAGCCATACTGCTAGCTGTAGGAATAGTGGATAGCATTGGTGCTCGACAATGTGCTCTGTCTTGATCGCCAGCTCTACAAGACTGAAGGTGTGGTAACTCACATCCGACTCCTCCTTTCGCTTGGGCAGAGCTTTGTGATTGGCTCTCACCGTGACCCCTCCCTCTGGTGGAGATTAGAGGAGGGTCACTCTGTATTACTTTATGATGTGGACTCGTCTCTGAGCCAGTCACAACGCAGGGGGATGCGAATCCTACTTTTGTGCCACTTCCCACCTTCAGGCAGGGCGATGGCTTTCGCGCCAAACCCATCCAAATCTTTGCACTTAGCTTTCTTGCAGCGTGTATGCACGCAGCACGTGCGCCATCCAGACTCGGCGGGAGCTGCCATTTTAGCTTCTTCACACCGCGCGGTGCACTATCAAGTATAGTGGCCTCCATTTTAGTTGAACCCACGATTTTCACTATAGCGCAACCCTCACTGTTTGGATGGGAACTCGCTCTTCTATGAACACTGCAATCCATTTCAGCCTCTAACCAGGGATAATTCAGCATACCCCAGGCTAGGCAAAACTCTTTCTCTTGTACACTGCACACGATGACAGTCCATTACAAGTGCTTTACGTGTTAGACTGACTACCGGCTAGAAGTGCTTTTGGGGGTCTTCTCCCCCGCAGCACTGGGCATCACCTCCTATTGGCATGCCAGTATCGCAAACCCTCTCCAGAAGTTCCTGATCCATGTTTCCCAGTCTACTTCCTTTAGGCATCCTACGATCCTCGCCTCAAGGGACTAGTACAGCTATAGCCCAGTTGCCAACTCTGATCACCTCTTTTAGGCCAGTCTTAGGTCGTGCTTTGCGAGGTTCAGTGACCCCCTGACTACACCTAGTAGACTCCCTTTCTCCAACACTTGCTCTGGAAGTATACATATTACTCTTCCAGTTCTGCTTAGCTGAAAGCCTGTCCTGATTAATCTCAGCAGCACCTCCAAATGTAACCCTGTTTCCAACACCCCTAAGTGAGATCTGGGGGGTGTGCTGTAATTATGCTACTGTGCTGCCCTTTACCTATGGGCTCACAGGAGCCTAAGCCTCCGCCGCTGGGAGTCTGGGGTGAATTACTCTTACCATATGGTGCAGTGCCTCCACCTGTGAGGGATCCCAGCAGAGTGGAAGCAGCCCCTCACAGGACACATTCAAATGAACACATACACTTACTAAAAATAGAAGAACCTTTACTGTACATGATATAACAAACAACCCTGAACACTAGACTCTATAATTACTAAAGATACAACTGCCTCACGCCTCGCAGGGCCTTCACCCCACACCATGTACCCAAAGTCCCACACCCCACCCCTTAGGCGTGATCAGCGTCATACTAGATGATATAGGTGGTGCACTTGGTGTATAATTGTACCTGCCTGGTGTGTCCACACCCGGGCGCGCTGATGTGGAGATGAGTGGAACCGCTGATCCCGCCTCTGCGTGGGATGATGTCCTGTAGGATGATCCCACCGTGGAAACCGTCTCAGTAACTGGACAGGGTCTGATTCCAGACCACAACCTTCAGGGCTGCGCAGCGTTCTGGCTGTGTCCCTAAACTAAGAAACAACTAAAGGGACAGGGTCCCTACCTAAGGGCCTGTCCCTGTAGCAACCACAAACTTAATCTGTGAGTAGGGCCTAGGGGAGATCTCTGGCCTAGTGCATAGGCTACTTGCCTCCCTGCACTTACACACCCTCCCCTGTCTGTGTCCCAGCTGATACTGACTCAGCGCACAACACTGTTTCTCTCTGTCAGGGGAAGCTGACTCTTGCATTGGCTCCCTGGCGTTACATGGGCTCCAGCCCCGGGGGCTGCTGAGAGTTGTAGTCCCTTGGGAGCCTTTCTATGATTGGGGCTGCGTGCGCTATGTCTGCCGCGCATGTGCGATGCTGTAATGGCCGCCACTAGCACTATCTGCACCTGTGCAATCTGTAATTGCCGCCAGGACTCCACACACTGACTGCGCATGCGCAAACCTCGCGCCAACCCCAACATGGCCACCGAACACCTTCTGCGCACGCGCGACACTTTAAACATGGGGTGCCGCTGGCCAGCCCGTCGCCACCCGCAAGCACCCCTACCATAATGGAGGTAAGGGAGGGGGAAAGGGGAAACCGGGGACCCAGAGGGGACCTGGCTACATATACTATACTTATATTTTTTGTATTAGAACTTGTAGGTATTTGACCACATTTTTATCTTCATACAATCATATAGAAGTATATTTAGAACTTTATATATGGAACTGTATTTAGTTCATTATCTACTATCAACATCAGTCCCATCAACTACATATCTATCAATTTATTTTAATTCAGATTTAAATTTGGTCTGACTTTTATCATGTTTATTATGAGAAATATAGTCTAACTAATATCATTGGACATGCCTCTTTGATGGATCATCATTTTATAATGTCAATTGAATGTTTTATTTTTGTCAATGAATTATTTCTCTATCCTTCTATTTTAGTAATACAATACCGGCTATTTATTTAGTGGTTTATAGCCAACCCCCAATATTGATGTTTTATCTTACTGTTTTTATTTAATAAATTTGATGTTTTTTTATAGCTATTACATTTTGATAAACAACAAAACAGGTAGCGCTAACCACAATATGTATGGTGTAGTAACTATTACCTTATATATTAAATGAAACTATATATAAGGGGCTGCCTAGGACACAAAGCCTGACCCCCTGGTCAGGAAATCAGTATGGACAGGGAATAGTTCCGTGGGCGCCTATAAATTTTACTACTATAAAGGATATACGAAAACCAAGCCTGTTGGTTGTGAAGATTGTTGATCCTCACGGTGGGCTTGAAAACAAAGAGAAAGCACAACACATAGCGTAATACTGTTGAAACATTAAACAAACAACATATAAGACAACATATAACAGCTCAAAACTGAAATGGTATTTTTAGGACAATAAAATCATTTAATAACAATTAATAATTAATATAATGCACAATTTGCATGGACATATAGATTTAAGCAATTAAAAATCTGAATAGGTGGTTCTAGCACTCCGTAGCACCAATGATGATGGTAGCAATGCCTACTCACCAGATGGAATAGGTTTGCAGGCAGTGGATATTTTAGAGAGTATCCCCTCTCATCTGTGTGCTGCTCTCTGCTTAGCTGGCGTCTCTGTCGGCTCGTGGGTGCAGCTCATCAAGCGGGGACTCCTGCAGCTCCAGGAAGCACGTCTGAGCAGATGGAACTCAGCTGCAGCTGATTCAGCACGATGTCAGCCACGGGCCACCGTGAGCTCGTCTGTCTGCTGCTCACTGCTAGCTGGCGTCTCTGTCCGCTCGTGGACGGACCTTGTCAGCAGGTACTCCTGCAGGGCGCCAAGCAGGGCGCTTGAATAATGGGAAACCGCAACAGCTGGTTCAACTCGTCGACGGCTACAAGAGATGGTTAGCTGGCAGCTCACGTTGATTCACCGATGTGTGGGGGATACTGCACCAATGTGTGCTGGGCTTTTATAGTAGTAAAATTTATAGGCGCCCACGGAACTATTCCCTTTCCATATTACATTTTGATGTATTAGTCAGTCAAGTTTTTATTGAATTAACGTACTTTGTATGAAGTCTTAAGGATTTTATTACCATATGTATAAAAGTATGTATTTGTACTAGGTTAATGATACAGCTAGCAATGGCTATGGTAACAGGCAGCACTTTAAGAGCCAATTAACTATAATGGTTGGAAGCTAAGATACTCTATGATTATGTAGGGTATATATATTCAGCGTGATTAGAATCTTAGCACAACCCCAGAAAAAGCCGACATACTGGTGAAACGCTTTGGTTTTTTTAGACATTGGAGGCCACCGTACTAACCCATCGGCAATTCAGCACGCTGACGTCAGAGATTCCCGGACGCTCTGCCAGTGAGAGGAGCAGACTGAGGAAACCGCACGCGTGTGAGCAGGCAAGACGGGCAGCTGATGAGACGTAGGGTTGGAGTGCGTCCCAAGTCACTCCCTGCACGTTACCAGTGGGGTTATTCATTATATGGAGGATTAACCCCCAGATGATCCTGTTCGACGGAGCCAATTGTGACATTTGTTAACAGTGCTGGTACCATCCATCATTATATTACCACTTTTATTCACATAGTATTTATTTCACTTGAATCAGTTTGCGCCGCAGATACCAATTTTTCTATTGCAGACCTGTCGGAGACATGTGAATGTGCTCATAAATAATTTTTTTATTTGTTGTACGGTGGAGGGCTTTTGTCACTTACTTCCCATAACATATAATGTGTAATTTATGCATGTACAGTAATTTTACCTTTTTAGAATGAATTCCATAAATACAACATTGTTTGGAAAGGTTTGATAACTCAATAGTGAATGCGAACTGTATGACTCAAGTGCTGTTAAATAGTGTACTTGGGGCATTGAAGCCCACCACTACAACATATCTTGGAGGATGAGGTACTAACAGTGAATCTCCACTATCCCTTTTAGCTCCGGGATTTTGCTTGGTTAGAGCGACGAGGAGGACGTTTCAGCCCCTGAAAGACTTGGACAGCTTCGCACCCTCTGATTTATCCTAAAAGGTTGTAGACTTGATCTCAGTGTCCGGTGCTGTGTCAAAGTCTCACTGTCAGGGATATAGCCGTAACACTTGAAGTTACTTTATTATGACGTACTGGAGTGCTGTACGATTCCATTCCAAGCATTATGGTGAGCACAATCAGCAGTAACAGTTCCTGTAACTTTATTATCACTGAAGGAAGGCGAGTTTGACATGTTTCTCAAATGTAGTTTAATAGCGCATCATGCAATTAAGATAATAGTACAGTGTTGCCTCAGTGTGAGGAGTGCCAACACCTAGTCACGACAAATTATCTCTCCTTAAAACACTGGTGTGTTTATATATATACCTGAAGAAAACAGTATCTCTACTTCATTTGTACATCATGCATACGCCATTTCCCCACACCCTAGCTGTATCTTCTTATCAGCATTTTCCTGTTATCTCCTTTCACTGGCTTAGTTTAGGGCAGAGATTCCCAAAACTTTTTTGTTTGGAGGAAACCTTGAAGTATTTCGAAACCTTGGGGAACCCCCATCTGGCTGACACATATTAGGTTCGACAGGGGTAAATCACAAAATGTCACACCTCATGAGCTCCCTCTATTTCCCACCCGCTACCCATGTATTTCTCTCCCCTCTGTCTCACTCACTCTCCTCCCTTCCCGCCTCGCATGTATTTCTCCCCTGGGTCTCACGCTTACTCCCTCTTTTCCTCACTCAATCACTCCCTCCCCACCCTCCTCCTCTCACTCGGCCCAACTTCCGTCAATTACCTCACTCTCACTCAATCCCCCACAAAATACATACCAAAAAAAACACACGGCAATACATATTAAAAATACCCCGCTTTCGGCAATACATATTAAAAAGGCCCCCGAGACTTTTAAAAAGACCCCCGCTGCCCCAATACATTTTTAAGACCGCCGCCACCCCAATACATATCTCCCCAGCACCCGTCATCCTATCTCCCCCCTCATCATCATCCTCATATACCCCCCTGCAACTCACATCACCCTCCGTCCTGCATCTCACATCACCCTCCACCACCACAGATCTCACATCTCCCTACCCCCCAGTAGCTCACATCACCATCCGCCACCACGGACCTCCCTCCCCCCATAGCTCACATCACCCTCCGCCACCACGGATCTACCTGCCCCCCACCACCATGGATCTTCCTCCCCCCCATAGCTCAGATCACTCTCCGCCACTACAGATCTCAGCCCCCCCCCCCCCCCCAATCCCATATGCCTACCGGATGCGGCGGCGAGGACTACATGTGCTCTATTTAGCAGCAGGCACCGGACGTGCCGCACTGCTAGACCACACTCCTACGTCCCGAGAGTGGGCTCTGGGGGAGGGGGGGGGGGAGAAGGGAGGGGGGGGAGAACCAGGAAAGCAGTCGCGGGCCGCAGTGAGTGCGGGCGGCTAGACGGAACCCCTGGGACTGCTCCACGGAACTGAACCCTGGTTGGGAACCACTGGTTTAGGGAATTGATGGCCTTTGATGTGTTTTATCAGATATGGGTAATCATGTTTGCAAAAGTCTTATCTTCCCGAAAGGTCAATCATCTATATTACTTATTCAATTCTTCAAAGTTCCCTGTTGCTGTATTTGTCTGTAGTTTAAGATAATCGTGCTGATCTTTAAACTAACCCTATTTTGCATTCAAACTTTAACCCACCCCTTGCTGGTTCATACTTAAAATGTTTCATCATTTTATTCACTCTTTTGGTGGTCACTTTTTGGGGTCTTATAGTTCAACAATCACTAACTGTCCATCCTTAAAATTAAACTAACACTTGAACAAGTGACCACCAGGGGTCACTATAAGCTCTATAAATTGCACTCTAAAGTTACGGCACCCTAGTATGGGTGTTGTTGATGAGTGTAATATTGAAAATAATAGGACCAATAAAAGTATCCAATGTCACCTTGCAACAGACTCAAAAGCAGTACAATATTTAAAATCAGAGGAAACAAAAAGAGACAATGGTTATTAAAAATCCCCAGTGGGAGAGACGGCTAAATAAGGGAAGTGCCCATACAAATATATACTCTGCTCTTTAAAGGCACAATATCCTATATATTAAAGAGGGGTGTGTATGGGAGGTAGGTATAGGTATATACACTAGGATACTATTGAACTTGGCACCATGAAATAATGCCTATTGTTTATACTTATAACCTCCTAATGGTAGACAAGGTGCGCGTAACTAAGACATAGATAAGCAGTTCCTCCAAACTAATTGATATTTCATACAGATATATACTGCTAGTGACTGCATAGGTGGTTCGCATAGGTAGTCAGTGAGCACATATACATATATACACAGGATATCGTTAGGGGAAGGCTGATTCACAGAAAGCTGATTCAAATATCAGAAAGTCACAGCTAGATGTAAAGCTGTCGAAATTGCGTCAATATCTATGTCAGTATGATGGAGGGATTGCAGGCATATCTCTATGTCTCGCGCTATACAACCTTGTCTTCATAATCCCGTTACAAGATCCGTCATACGGAAGCCGTCTCTCCTGGTGCACGTCACGAAACTGACGTTGGGGTATGGTGACGTCAGTTTCGTGACGTGCACCAGGAGAGTTGGCTTCCGTATACTAGCAGTATATATCTGTATGAAATATCAATTAGTTTGGAGGAACTGCTTATCTATGTCTTAGTTACGCGCACCTTGTCTACCATTAGGAGGTTATAAGTATAAACAATAGGCATTATTTAATGGTGCCAAGTTCAATAGTATCCTAGTGTATATACCTATACCTACCTCCTATACCTCCCATACACCCCCTCTTTAATATATAGGATATTGTGCCTTTAAAGAGCAGAGTATATATTTGAATGGGCTCGTCCCTTATTTAGCCGTCTCTCCCACTGGGGATTTTTAATACCCATTGTCTCTTTTTGTTTCCCTGCATGTGTTTTGTCGTCGTATAGTGACTAATAAAATTGTATTATTTTTCTGATTTTAAATATTGTACTGCTTTTGAGTCTGTTGCAAGGTGACTTTGGATCCTTTTATTGGTCCTATTATTTTCAATATTAGACTCTCATCAACAACACCCATTCTAGGGTGCCGTAACTTTAGAGTGCAATTTATAGAGCTTATAGTGACCCCTGGTGGTCACTTGTTCAAGTGTTAGTTTATTTAGTTTTCCCTTTGCACCAAGCTATTTTATTCCACTCTGTACTATTAGGTGAGCGATTTGTCACTATGTTTATGTGACATCCTTAAGATTATTCTGAATATTATGAGAGACAACTAGAGATGGGCAAACTAATCAATATTCAAGATGCACATTACCCACAGATTTTAGGAGGCGGACTGACCAGTTACAAATTCAGGAGAGTGCAGTGGTTTTTACACAATTTGTGCCTCAGTAAATACAAAATAGCAGAGCACTTCAGTTAACCGTGCAGCGCCGAGTGTAGTTCCACAGTACATATGCAGCTAACTTTGTATAAAAGACGATTAATTGTAGGTTTTAATACCTTTTAAATGACAAACGGTAGTGTACTTCCTCTAAAGCAGTGGTGCGCAAACTGGGGGGGGGGGGGTATGGGGGGTCGGTTGCAGAGGCCCCACGCTCTTCCCCACGGCATTTAAATTAAATGCCAGGGGAGGCGTGAGGCCTCTGTAACACACTTACCTGCTGCCAGGCGGGTGGAAATTGAACATGCACGTTATCCCCTTTTACACTTGCCAATTTATTTATACCTAAATCTGTATGCCCCAGAGAAACTTGTGATATTCCCTTCATTTATTGCTCCTTCTTCTACTGGGACAAAAATAGGACAAGAAGGCGTGGCAAAATTTCCCTCCCCACTTTAGTAATTATTTCTGAATCTCTCTGCCTGCCCTTCCCTCTTTACCAGACCCTCCAACACTCAGATCTCTGCAGCTGGCAGATAGAAATACCACGGTAATAACTAATGGTACTGCTGCAGCAGCTTTTATTCTAACACATCGCTGGTTTTTCCATGTTTTTTTCCTGGAATGCGACGCACTTCACCTGGCGCATGCCGCGTTCATTTTGCATTCCCAGCCACAAGTCATGCGCGGTTGATGCGTTTATTGAGAATGGTTCGGATTTAATAGGTTGCAATTCTTCGCGTGTCCGCCAGATGGCAGATATTCATGAATTGTAATGCGCATGCGCTTCAGTAATGTGCTGACTTGCAGGTGTTTCGTGTAAAAAAGATACCACAGTGTGCTATTGTAACTTGGCCTTGAGACCTTCAGGAAGAGGTTGCAAAAATGTATCAATTTAGGCTTTTCATATTAAAGAAAGACAAAGACCAGTTTCGGTTACAGTATTCTCCAGAGACCCGCCCGCCATGAGTGTTAAAGTGCAGCCCGCTTTCCAAAAACCAGACAGAAGTTACGCGTATTTGATATGGGCTGCGATTAATGCAACAGAGGATAAGATGGCAACAGTTGTTCAAATTTATCAGTATTTTGTCGAAAACTATGACTTTTACAAATTTTCGCCAGCTCCTCATACGTGGAAGCGTGCAATAAGGAAAAGGTTATGTAGCGATCCCTGTTTTTATCGTATTGAGCACAATTTGTTGGAGGGTATCGGTGTGTATCACCGGCTTTTTCTTGTATCTATGATCATGATGACGACAAAAGGCGAAGGGTCGTGTTAAAACCAACTAAGAAACGACAGTCGCTGCCAAGCAATGCACCAGCACCGGCTTCCAATGACAGTCCCGCCGTCAGTGACAACCCTGAGCCTGAGCCGGATTTCGCGTGCAGTTTCGATCAAGCTTGCATGTACCTAAGCAATTTCCAGCCTCATCAGCTGACTACAGGTGGACTAGTCCCGCTGCAAACTATCAACGTGGATGATCAAGAACGCTGGACTGGCAGTGGACCAGCGCCGGCGCCAGCTGAATGGGAAATTCTATGGTGAGTATTGTTGCCGTATTATTTTCTGTGTTTTTTTTATTTTGACAATACAGTATCAATATCGGTGCGATTCAAAAGTCAAGCGATTCTCCTGTAAGCAATATTATTGGCTGAGCGGCTTCTACAGTACTGTACTGCAGATACTGAACTACTGTATTGGTGGAACGCTAGGCGCATGCGCATTGGAACCTTCTTGAAACGCATACAGTATGCGTGTCATTACATCGACGGTAGGCGCATGCGCATGTGAACAGGAGACACCCCCCGAGAAAATTATTGGTGGGACTGGCTGGGAACTTCTTTAGGGGGCTGACCATTACAGTAAAACCTTTCTTTTTGTTTTTCCTCAGAAAAGAAAACGGCTAATGGAGGGATTTTGATGGATAATATCGCTTTGTGTAACAATGCCTGCTGAATCGGATTTAAAAAACCACGTACCGGAGTCTACAGTTTAGCGGCCGTAGTTATTGATTAGGATAGAATACTGTAATACTGTACCTGAAACAGTATGCTGATGTTTTCCGGCCGTACAGTATACTGTACAATACTTTTTTATATACAGTACAGTATACTATGTAATAAACCCGAAAAAATAAAAACTATGCATTTATTCTACATGTATCACATACATTATGTGTCTTCTACAGTATACAGTGCCAGTACATACAGTACAGTACAGTTTGTGTCTTCTATTTTTTTTAATACTCTTATACTGAGCATGCCTACAGTATACAGTGCAGTATGCCTCGACATTCTATAAACACTGTATTTTGTTACCATAGCCAAGGAGCAAATGGAACAATGTAAAACAAATCAACATGTTCTTTTATTGGTGGAGTAAGTACAAAAACATTTATTTACAAATACTGTACAATGTAGAAACATTTTAAGTGCACAGCAATTCAAAACATCAACAGGTGTATGGTTTACTGCTACAGTTGTGAAAACATTTATGTCAGTCAGTATGGTTTACAGTCACATGTTTTAAAAACAAATTCTTTATTCATAAAATAAGCAAAACGCAACATCTCCTTTACTAAAGAACGGCAAGTCAAAACATACAGTATACTGTACAGTGGGATGGTGTGCAAAACAGTCTGCACCAGTAAAGTCCTTGAGGGCAGCAAACAGGGTGGGTTTTCAGGGTAACCTTTGAAAACCGTGCCTGTTTGCGGCCCCCAGGGACTGGAATTGTGCAGGTCCTGTGTGTGTGGACAGCAAGTTAAAACATTTCTGTATAAATACAAGTAAAACACACAACAACATCATCTCCTTTATTCAAGTACAGCAGGTCAAAACATGTACAGTACAATACAGTTCAGCACAACAGTATGGTCTTCCCTGTGATTACAAAAAAAACTTTATTCATAAAATACAGTATTCAAACGAAACATCTCCTTTATTAAAGAAACATATACAGTACAGTGGGATGGTGCGCAAAACTGTCAGTCAGACCTGCACCACTACAGTCCTCGAGGGCAGCAAACAGGGCAGGTTTTCAGGACAACCTTGAAAACCGTGCCTGTTTGCGGCCCTCAGGGACTGGAATTGTGCAGGCCCTATGTGTGTGGACAGCAAGTTAAAACATTTCTGTATAAATACAAGTAAAAAAACACACAACATCTCCTTTATTTAAGTACAACAGGTCAAAACATGTAGAGTACAATACAGTTCAGCACAACAGTATGGTCTTACAGAAAGTCCTCCACATTGTCCGCCCATGGCCGATTTCTTGCATGGCGCAAAACGCCATTAATGCATTCTCGAACGCCTTTCATTACAGGATCTGTAATTGGATAAAAGCACCGCATTTCATCCAGAATGTTCTTTCTTAAATTGGCAGGAAGCGCCTTTTTAACGCGATTTCCCTCGTAGTTCACTCTGAAGGCCCAGTCGCAGTACAACGAGTAGGGAACATGGTGCTTAAAAAGTAACAAGGCATACTTGTGGGGTGCACCAGCACTCTTCACCCTATACTTCTCCCTGAGCGCCGGTGGCAGATCGCACAGGGTGATGTCGGGCACCGTATGGATGCGAGGGAATGTAGGTCTTTTGGGAGCGGGTGTGCTTGAGGTGACGGGCGATGGTAGGTTGTCTGGGAGGAAGCTTTCCTCCGGTTTTGGTCGCCGTGTTGTCTCCTGGTGTGGTCTTGACGGGGTTGTTATGTCCTCCTCAACGGCATACATGTACACTACATCTTCTGGTGGAGGGGGTGCACTTGGTGATAGAAGGGGGTCGAAGGTCCCATTCATCACATCCATGTCACCCCCCTGCTCCAGCGTTGGGGAAACAGGGGCATTAACACCGAGCAAATAATGTATACCCGCTATGTCAGCCTCTATCTTCTCCATCCGGTGCTCCACATTTAGCATGGTCTCCAGAAGCAAATCTATCTTTGCTAGCACAATAGAGTTCCCGGGGAGATCCACAGTTATCCCATTCAGCATCCGGTCTAACGAGCCGCTTCCTGTGCATGGCGTCTGGAAATCTGGGTGGATGGGTGCAACGGAGGATGAGATGGGGGTTCCATGGAGAGCAGCGCCAGCAACATCGAAGAAGGGTGGAGGAGGTGACCTGTGGATATCCGGTAGACGAGAAGCGGCAGCGTCGTCGAAGAGGGATGGAGAAAGTGACCTTTGGATTTCTGAGCGAGAAGCAGTCGTCTAAGAGCAAAGGAGAAAGTGACCTAATAAGGCTGAAAGTGACATAATAAGGCTGACGTCTATGAAAACCCTTAGCCTTTGGGGTCAGCAGAAGGTTTTCTTTATTGGCCTTAGCCTGTCGCTTTTGCCTTGGCGTGGAAACGGCAACCGCCTTTCGCTTTTTCTGTTTGACAGGCACGGCAGTGGCGAGTGGGTTCCTGCGTCCGTAGAATCGGGGTTGCTCCATGGAAGCAGTTGGCACAATGCAGTATCTGGACAAGGGCAAGTTCAGATAAAGATCATCGAGTGGTGGGCTATGCAAAGTGTGTAACCTTTTATGCATGGCGACCAGGTACAGGTGTTGAAAGTGGGCGTACTCTAATGTGAGTCATTACCGTATAAATACACCATCCATTTTGTGGATTCACTGCACATTGAATACACATCGACTAAACATCGAATATACATTCTTGTGTTTGTATTTCTTTCTACTCGCAGCAAAGGCTGTTAAAAAGATTTCCAAGGAGCTCAGCATGCGAATTAAGGACATGTACACGAGCGGACACCGAATTGCTGCTATCCAACGCTGGTTAGCTACTTCTGGCATCGTTGTGCCAACAACCACCGTGAGCTATCATGCACACAGAAAAAACAGAGACCGCAAAAGGGCACCAAGGGTAACTAACGCGTAAGTATATTTATACAACTTAAAAAAAAAATTAATTTTAATTTAAATCTAATATTTTTGTTATTTCTGTTGATGAAATGTATTTATTAATTAACTATATGTTCTTGCATCGTTTTCTTAAAAGTACATATTCTCCAACAGAACTGTCCAACAAAGTGGCGTGACACCACACGGGGCGCCCTCAAACGGCCGGCCAGTGGCGGCAACGCGACCGAGTCCCGGAGAAGCCGGGGGAAATGCCCCGGGGAGAGTTCTCTGTTCTTTGTGAAGGAGCAGGGGGGCCCCCCCCGCCCTGGAATGGGTTCGCCCCTAGAGAGGGGCCCGAGCCTGGAAAGCGTCGCGGTTCGGCGGCGTCCGTGATCTCTTCGTAAAATGGCCCTTGAAACCCCCCGGGGATGGGTAAAGTCATCCGCGCCGGGGGGCCGTACCCACTTCCCAGGCAGGTCCCAGGTGAACAGCCTCTGCATGTTTAGAACACTGTAGTAAGGAAGTCGGCAGTCGATCCGTACTTCGGGATAGCATTGCCTCTAAGGGCTGGGTCGGTCGGGCTGGGGCGCGAAGCGGGCTGGCACGCTCCGCGGCGCTGGACGAGGCGACCGCCCCCCCGCCTCCCTCTCCTCTGGGGGAGTGCGGGTGGCGGCGGACGGACTCCTTGGACGCAGCCGGGCCCATTCCTGTGGACTTTTTTTTCCGCCCCAGCGCGATCGGTCGCGCCCTCCTCCCCGGCCCCCTGTCACCCCCCCTTCACCCCTGGGGTACGAGACCCTTGTCTGTTGAGGGACAGGGTGGCCGGCGATCGTACGCCATCGGCCGTCGCCTAGCAGCTGACTATAGAATCTGGGCGGAACCAGAGGAATCCGACTGTTTTAAATTTCCAACAAAGCTCGCGAACGGCCCGTGGCGGGTGTTGACGGCGATGTGATTTCTGCCTCAGTGCTCTGAATTTCAAAGGTTAAGAAATTCAATGAAGCGCGAGTAAACCTGCGGAGGTAACTATGGCTCATCGAATATAAGGTAGCAATGCCTACTCGTCCATCTTAATTAGTGACGGCTCATGAATGGATGAACGAGATTCCCACTGTACCCCTACCTACTATTCCTATCCTGAGCGAACCCACATGCCAGGGAACGGGCTTGGCTGAATCAGGGGAAAAGACGGACCCTTTACTTTACTCTAGTCTGCAATGATAAGGTGGTAGACATTGAGGAGGTGGCTCAGGTATATATATGGTTATCAGCCCCCGTCCGCGGGGTGGTCCGCCGGTGAAATACCTACTCCTCTTATCGTTTTTTTCACTTACCGCGTGAGGCTGGGGGGGCCGAGCCCCGAGGGGCATCTCGCTTGGGCTCCAGCGCCCGACCTCTAGGGAGGTGAAACAAAGTCAAATGCAACAACCTGCTGTCAATATACTTTCCTTTAACTCAGGTTCTGCCGGCCCCTCTCAACTCATTCGCATTTTTCCTTTTTTCTTTTTGACTGGGGCCGGTACGTACACGGTCAAACCGATAACTCGGTGTCCTAGGCTACCCTCAGGGAGACACGACCCTCCCGTGGACGCAGAAGGGCAAAGCACGCTTGATCTTGATTTTGCAGTATGCATACAACACAAATCTGAAGCGGGGCCGATCCGTTCGACATCCTTCTGACTTTTTGGGTTTTTAGTAAGCAGGAGGTGTCAGAAAAGTTCACCGAACAAGATAACTGGCTGTGGCGGACCACGCGTTCATAGACGACGTCGCTTTTTGAATCCTTCTATTTTCGGCTCTTTCCTACTCATTGTGAAGCAGAATTCACACCCAGCGTTTGTAGTATGTTCACATCAACCACTATCGGACGTGAAGCCTGCGTTTAAGACCGTCGTGAGACAGGTTATTTTTAACCTCTAACTGATGATGGTGTTCTTCGCCATAGTATCCTGCCAGTACGAGAAGGAACCGCAGGTTCATGACATTTGGTGTGTATGTGGCTTGCCTGTAGGAGCTCACATGGGTGCGAAGCTACCATACTTGTGGGTTAATAGACTACGCCTCTAATATCAGACACCCCCCCTAACTGACGATACCGCAGCCGCCGCGGATCCTCGTTGGCCTGGGATAGCCGCCGTCCTGGCCGGTGGGCATAGCCCGATCGCCATCGGGTGCACAACTCGGAGCGGGCGGAACAGGGGGGTGCACCAAAGCCACCTCCCCGTAAGCCACCGCACGTTCGTTGGGAAGACCTGGTAGCTAAATCCTCTGTACTACCTAGACTTCTGGTCAGGGTTTCGTGCGTAGCAGCGCCACAGCTACCCACCTCGCTGCGATCTATTGCAACGTCCTGCCTTGAGCCAGCTTTTCATCCGTCCGACCGTCTCCCGTCCGGCGGCCGGCCGGGCGTGAGGGGTCAAAGCGTCGCGAGAGGGGCTCCGCCCGCGACCCGCCCCTCTGCGGCGCAACCCTTTACAACGCCCGCGGTTGGGCCGAGAACTTGGCTCCAACCTCCCCCCCCGCGAGACAGGGCGGAGCAGCAACCCGGGGCCAAAAAGAGTCGCGCTGTTTTATGGAGGGGTGCGTATGTGAGGAGATACAACCCTATTGCTCCTGTTGCGCTAACGGCCTGCCTGGCTTAAAACTGTCAGCATTTCTGGAGCAGGCAGGCGTCAGCACGCGCACTGCAGCACGCAGCGGGCATGGCAGGCAAGGCACCATCGCAGGCAGGCAGGCAGGCAGCCAGGCCAGCATGCAGGGCAGGCAGGGCAGGCAGCACGCATAATCTCTAGCGCGCTAAGCTCATGTGATTGTCACCTGTTGCTGGAGCTTAACGGCCAGCCCAGGGCCGGAGCAGTCAGTTTATGCCACACAGGGGATGGGCACCGATGCCCGGTGGGAGTAGATACGCGGCCAAGGTCGGCATGCAGACCAGTGGCTGTTGTAGAGATGTGCGAGACAGACAGGTGCGCAATTGCTTGGAGCCCCAAAGGCCCCTGCCTGGGCACAGCAGTTAACGCAGGCCGGGCAGAAACTGCCGAGCTGCTCTCTGCTAGACCTGCGGCTGCTGTCCTAAGATCTTTCTGGGCTTAAGCTCCTGCGGCTGCTTCTTATCTTCTCTCTCTTCTAAGGCTGCTATCTCTCTGCTGTAGGCTGCTGGTCCTTCTTCTGTGTTAGACGCTGAGCTGCGCTGGGCGCTGGCCGATGCTGGCTGGCTGGCCGTGGCTGGCTGGCTGGCTGGCTGCTGGCTGGCTGCATGGCTGGCTGGCTGCTGAGGCTGGGGTGGAATCCCCAGTTGGCCCCGAGTTAGACAAGTTCTGCGCTCAAAAGCAAAGCGGACCGCAAGTTCTGAATGTACTAAAAACAACAGCAGCAAATCCATTAAGTTCCCAACCAAACCGGTCCGCAGTTCTGAACTTTAAAAAAACACCAACCAGCAGAAAAACCACTAAGTCCCCCCATCCAAACAGGCCCCAGTATTCTGAAATGAACAGGGCGGCCCGAATGACGAATGGCCACCAACCCAGCGGGCCAGTCGCCTGAAATAAAAAAAACCATATAGATGTTTAAAACAGGCAATATCTTTTTTTTTTGAAAAACTGCAAATACAAAAAGAAAACAAAAACCACCCACCCCCATGGGCCTCCACGGGCCCCCCCGGGCCCGCAGCCGATCTCCCTCCGCCCCGCCCCCGCAGAGTTCCACAGTGCGGAAAGGATTCCGGGGCGTAAGAGGGGGGGGGGGGAAATTCAAACGGTTTCAAATAATAAAAAAAAAAACTACAGAAAAACGACCAGTCCTCAAAGCAGGCCAAGTTCTGCAATTGTAAAAATAAAATAAAAACAACAGAAAAAGCGACCAAGTCCCACAAAAAGGTCCAAGTCTGAATAAAAAAAACAAAAACAAAAAAAACGCCCAAAAAAACCCTCGCTGGCCCGGGGCCCCGGGCCCCGCCCAGGTCCTCCCGGCCCGGGCGAGTTCCCCGAGTGGCGGGTAGGATGCCTGGTCGTAAGTGAAGTAGAGGGGGTCTGAGACATTAACTATTTGAAAAAAAACCCACAGAAAAACGACTAAAAGTTCCCAAAACTGGGGCCATTTCTGAAAAAGTCCATTGCTGGAAGTGCCAATTAGACGAACCTGCTGCCCTCATCCGACCGAGGGGGGGGCATTTTTCAAACCCCACGGCCCAGACCACAGACTTACAAACCACAAAAGGGCCTAAAACAGTAGGAACCAATCAACGCAAATAACAACACGTCTGCTAAATCAACTCGACAAATCCTCAGGAATGCCCCAGCGACTGGAAGGGAGGTTCACAAAAAACAGAAAGGAATAAAGCGAGAAAAGGGAAAGAGAAAGAGGGCGAGGGATGGGGATAGCGGTTCATGGGAAGGGCAGTATGGATCGCAAAAATAAGTATAGGGATGTACGCGCGAAAGTCCCACGTGGGGAAGTTTTAACCGAGCGAGAGAATAGTACGCGACTAAGCACTATCCGAAGTAACCCTAGGGAGAACGGTGAGAGGACCATCCCAACGCAAAAACGCAGAGTACGGGGGACAGGATAGGGGGGAGGGCGGAAGCAAATAGGCCTAATGGTGGCTACCCCCGGGCAGAAACCGTACGCAGGTGGCGAAAGAAGGGTTGTGAAAAAGATCTCTTGGCATAGAGGAAGGCCATACATCCGCAGCCGTAGGGCGAGTTAGTTCGAATTATTGACCCAAGGGAGGACCTTCTGATCACGGGACCATGGAACAAAGAAACAAGGTGTTGAGTCAAAGTAACTTACGACGAGCGGAGTAACCCTCCACAAAGCTAAGCAAGAGTCGTGCGGGGCACAGATAGCAACGAAACGCGTAAAGCCGACGGAGGAAAGAGCGTGGAAGAGGACCTAGGGGGCGCGCAAGAAACAGACGTATCGTTGCCCCCCCTGAGAGTTCGCCTTACGGAATCTGTCCCTAACCCTGTGGATATATGAGGAGCGAGATTCTGGGACGCAGAACCGAAAAAAGAGGCGGCACTTCCATGCTGAGCCGGAACGAACTAAACTTGAAGAAGGTGCAGGGGGTCGATCACAAGTTCACAACGACAAAAGAGGGTGTGATTATACAACGGACCGTCTTAGAAAGAAGAGCTTCCCCCCCCTTGTCGCCTCCTTCTCATCGACGAGTTTGCCATTTTCATCTACAACCACGGTAACCCCTATCCACTTCCCCCTCCAGATGAAATAACTAGCAAATCAAACGAAACCCCATGCACCGAAGCTACCCCCCCTCTTTCCCCCCGCAGGAAACAGAAATTACGGATTAATCGCCACCACAACGCACTCTACCTATGAGAAGGGGGGGATCCGAACACCTAAGAGCCGCACCTAGGAAGAGCGGCAATCCACAGAAGTATCTCAAGGTGGCGTGTCGCACTCCCGGGCAACACCCCCTCCCACCCCCACGGAAGAGCATCAGAGCCCCCGCGACGTTCGAGGGATTAGTTCGTAAGTTTAACGCCCGGACTTCCGCAGGCGTGATAAGGAGTGAACGTTCGTCTGACGAAGAAGCGAGCGAGGCGTGGTTCCGCATCGCAAAAGGACAAGGGCCCGCCCACCCCCCCGACCGCAACAACGCGCCCCAAGTATGGTAAAGGTGCCCCGAGGGGACTACCTACAGACAAAGGCGTAGTGAGAGGGGCCGATGGACCAAGCCCTTAAAATTCTTTCCCTCCCCCCACCAAAGCGTTGGGGATCAGGGAATCAGACTACTTGCTGAGCAAACCGAAGGGAATGGAGACACACCTAGCAGGAAGGGACAGCCCCGAGGGAGAAAGTCAAGTTAGCGACTTCCACAAGGTTGAGACGGGGGGAACAATAATTGGGGGATAGGTCCCTCCCCCACCCCCCCACCCTTATTCCCCCACTCCCGTCGCTGCTTGACCGTAGCCGCAGCAAACATCCTTCTTTCAGCGCCCGAAGGTACTGTGTTTTTTGTATATTAAATCTAACTTAAGAGTAATATCTTTGGGCTGTTGATTGAACTGTTGCACGCTATCTAAGAGAATCAATTCAATTTTTTGGACACATCTGCTACAACAGATTTGTGATGTGCTAAGTACATAGTTTTTCTCAAATAAACAGAGACGCAGCTCTGTAAATCGTTACTAATGGCGTTGGCATTTGGCTGCGGTGGCATCACTTAACACGTACTATCATATTTATGTCACTGTATGACCCTGTTCTTATAATGTAACCATTTATTTTGTATACTTCTGGTGGCCCAGACATACTTGCAAAACGAGAGTATCTCTCAATGTAGTAACTTCCTGTAAAAGTATTGTATAAAATATTTACTGTATATACGACTTCAAAAAACGCTGGGTAACTGTGTATGATCTTCACAATACTGTAATAAGAGGGCTACCATCGTGCATGTCCTTCTCTTATGTCAAAAGTTAGTCCAGACAGTTATTTTAGAATTGAAAGTCCATAGTCAGCAGAGAAATTGTGATGGAGATCTTGCTTGACTCTCTTTTTTCGTGTACAGTAACAGGCCCCTAACTTTTTCCTTTCCTTCTGCAAGTCCATATATTTTGAAGGTACAAAATGTGGCACTCATGTGGTCTTGTGAAAGGAGATAAAAATGTATTTGAAGGGTCTGGCTTGTGACGCCTTGTCATCTTCATAATAACATCTTGAGAAGCGGAACACAGCATAAGCCAAGCATACGCAAAGCACAAGATTGACAATAGCTATCACAATTGTTATGTAGGTCTAAGCTGGGGAGCTTAATTTCCCAAAATAATACAAATATACTTAGTATATACTGATAGTTTAAGAAAATTCTTGAGTGAAAAGAAATACACAACTGGTCAATTGCTCTGTGCAAATGTGTCCAGGACTTTACCATATAAAAATAAGTCATTCACAAGGAGAGTAAACACAAATAGTCTAATAAATCTTTAGGGTTTGACTCTCAAAATATACTGTATATAGCTCACGTGGTGTTTCTTGTTCACTGCACCATGATAATCTTTGTTCATAGATTAGAACCCAGTGATTCAGACTAAGAGCACAATCAAGACATTACTGCTGTCAGCATCTGTTATCTAACACATAGATCACACCCGCTGGTTTTCCCTGTCGTTTTTCCTGGAATGCGACGCACTTCACCTGGCGCATGCCGCTTAATTTTGCTTCATCCCGTCATGCGCGTTACGCGGTTTGATGCGTTATTGAATGGTTCGATTTAATAGTTTTAATTCTTCGCGTGTCCGCCAGATGGCAGATATTCATGAATTGTAATGCGCATGCGCTTCAGTAATGTGCTGACTTGCAGTGTTTCGTGTAAAAAAGATACCACAGTGTGCTATTGTAACTTGGCCTTGAGACAAGGAAGAGGTTGCAAAATTGTATCAATTTAGGCTTTTCATATTAAAGAAGAACAAAGACCAGTTTCGGTTACAGTATTCTCCAGAGACCCGCCCCCGCCATGGATGTTAAGTGCAGCCCCTTTCCAAAAACCACAGAAAGTTAGCGTATTTGATATGGGCTGCGATTAATGCAACAGAGGATAAGATGGCAACAGTTGTTCAAATTTATCATATTTTGTCGAAAACTATGACTTTTACAAATTTTCGCCAGCTCCTCATACGTGGAAGCGTGCAATAAGGAAAAGGTTATGTAGCTACCCTTTTTTTATCTGTATGACGCACAATTTGTTGGAGGGATGGTGTGTATCACCGGCTTTTTCTTGTATCTATGATCATGATGACGACAAAAGGCGAAGGTCGTGTTAAAACCAACTAAGAAACGACAGTCGCTGCAAGCAATGCACCAGCAACGCGCTTCCAATGACGGTCCCCCCCGTCGTGACAACCCTGCACCGCGCCTGAGCCGGATTTTCGCGTGCAGTTTCGATCAAGCTTGCATGTACCTAAGCAATTTCCAGCCTCATCAGCTGACTACAGGTGGACTAGTCCCGCTGCAAACTCTCAACGTGGATGATCAAGAACCTGGACTGGCAGTGGACCGAGCGGCGCCGGCGCCAGCTGAATGGGAAATTCTATGTGAGTTGTATTGTTGCCGTATTATTTTCTGTGTTTTTTTTTATTTTGACAATACATATCAATATCGGTGCGATTCAAAGTCAAGCGATTCTCCTGTAAGCATATATTGGCTGAGCGGCTTCTACAGTACTGTACTGCAGATACTGAACTACTATTGTGGAACGCTAGGCGCATGCGCATTGGAACCTTCTTGAAACGCACTATGCGTGTCATTACATCGACGGTAGGCGCATGCGCATTGAACAGGAACCCCCCGAGAAAATTATTGGTGGGACTGGCTGGGAACTCTTTAGGGGGCTGACCATTACATAAAACCTTTCTTTTGTTTTTCCTCAGAAAAGAAACGGCTAATGGAGGGATTTTGATGGATATATCGCTTTGTGTAACATGCCTGCTGAATCGGATTTAAAAAACCACGTACCGGAGTCTACAGTTTAGCGGCTGTTATTGATTAGGATAGAATACTGTACCTGAAACAGTATGCTGATGTTTTCCGGCCGTACAGTATACTGTAATATACTTTTTTATATACAGTACTAATACTATGTAATAAACCCGAAAAAATAAAACCTATGCATTTATTCTACATGTATCACATACATGTGTCTTCACTTACATACCGTACAGTACGTGTACATTTGTGTCTTCTATTTTTTTTTAATACTCTTATACTGAGCATGCCTACAGTATACAGTGCAGTATGCCTCGACATTCTATACACCTGTATTTGTTTACCATAGCAAGGAGCAAATGGAACAATGTAAACAAATCAACATGTTTCTTTTATTGTGGAGTAATACAAAACCATTTATTTACAAATACTGTACAATGTAGAAACATTTTAAGTGCACAGCAATTCAAAACATCAACAGGTGTATGGTTTACTGCTACAGTTGTGAAAACATTTATGTCAGTCAGTATGGTTTACAGTCCATGTTTTAAAAACAAATTCTTTATTCATAAAAAACAAACGCAACATCTCTACGAAGCAAGTAAAACAAGGTATGTAAAGAGGGAGGCCCAGGAGAAGTGGTGCAGAAAAGACGTAGGGGCGAAGTACCGATGAAACAAGGTAGAAGAAAGAAGGAAAATGAAAGGAGAAGGTCACCCCGAAAGAGGTGTATCAAACTTCTAAAGAATAAAAAATTTAAACAGAATCCCCCCCTCCACCCCTCCTTCTCTAGTCTCTAGGAACATAAAATGACTATGGCAGGGTTGTTACAAAATCAAGTAAAAAGAACAAAGAAACACTCACACATATCTGTACAGTGGATGGGCAAACAGTCTGCACCACTACATTCTGAGGCAGCAAACGGGCTTTGCACTGAAAACTGCCTGTTTGCGGCCCTCAGGGACTGGATTGTGCAGGCCTATGTGTGTGACAGCAAGTAAAACATTTCTTAAAATAAAAGTAAAAAACACAACAACATCTCCTTTATTTAAGTACACAGGTCAAAGACGTAAGTACAATACAGTTCAGCACAACAGTAGTCTTACAGAAAGTCCTCCACATTGTCCGCCCATGGCCGATTTCTTGCATGGCGCAAAACGCCATTAATGCATTCTCGAACGCCTTTCATTACAGGATCTGTAATTGGATAAAAGCACCCATTTCATCCAGAATGTTCTTTCTTAAATTGGCAGGAAGCGCCTTTTTAACGCATTTCCCTCGTAGTTCACTCTGAAGGCCCAGTCGCAGTACCACGAGTAGGGAACATGGTGCTTAAAAGTAACAAGGCATACTTGTGGGGTGCACCAGCACTCTTCACCCTATACTTCTCCCTGAGCGCCGGTGCAGATCGCGTCACACCGTATGGATGCGAGGAATGTAGGTCTTTTGGGAGCGGGTGTGCTTGAGGTCGGCGATGGTAGGTTGTCTGGAGGAAGCTTTCCTCCGGTTTTGGTCGCCGTGTTGTCTCCTGGTGTGGTCTTGACGGGTTTATGTCCTCCTCAACGGCATACATGTACACTACATACTTCTGGTGGAGGGGGTGCACTTGGTGATGGAAGGGGGTCGAAGGTCCCATTCATCACATCCATGTCACCCCCCTGCTCCAGCGTGTGGGGAAACAGGGGCATTAACACCGAGCAAATAATGTATACCCGCTATGTCACCTCTATCTTCTCCATCCGTGTGCTCCACTACATTTAGCATGGTCTCCAGAAGCAAATCTATCTTTGCTAGCACATAGAGTTCCCGGGAGATCCACAGTTATCCCATTCAGCATCCGGTCTAACACGACTTCCTGTGCATGGCGTCTGGAAATCTGGGTGGATGGGTGCAACGGAGGAGATAATGGGGGTTCCATGGAGACGCCAGCACATCGAAGAAGGGTGGAGGAGGTGACCTGTGGATATCGGTAGAGAGAAGCGGCACGTCGTCGAAGAGGGATGGAAAAGTGACCTTTGGATTTCTCGCGAGAAGCAGTCGTCTAAATATCAAAGGAGAAGTGACCCATGGATTTCAGAGGCAGCTCGTCGGATGAACTGAAGAGATAGCATGGGTTATCCTCCGTGGGAGGTGCTGCTGCGGCGGCATCGTCGATGACGAGGGGTGGAGAGACGGGCTGAAGATTTTCCCGGGACAGCGGCGGCAGACGTCTCATAAACGAAGCAGATGTGAGGAAGTTGTCTGCGGTTTTGATGGGTTGCTCAAAATCGCTTTGCGTGAGACATTACGATCCCGTAACAGGCGGTCCTCTCGGTTATCCGACTAAAGCGAAACCCATTTTCCCATAGGGAACACTGTTTAAATTAAATGTTCCGTGCCTGAAGGCATTTTTAATGCTAAATACACAAAACTTTACTCAACGCAATCAGATATGCTGCACCACATAGATTATGATGTAAACATTATATTTATTGATTTCCAGAACTGTAATATAAAACTAGAAAAATAAAACGTTCTGTATTCTTTACAGACATGTACATGCGCAAAAAAAAAAACACCTCAGTATTGTGGGAAGATATGGGGGGTGGGAATCTTCAATTAGATAACGACTTTTGGAGGTGATTAGGTGGCGTTGAAGGTTTCGCCTCTTGACGAAACCTCTTCTTGAAGTCTGTACACGCTCCTTATCCTTTTTCTTATCTGCGTGTTATCTCTCTATAGGCAGGGACTGATTTGGTTAGACACCCACCCCAACGACTGGACTGTTGAAACTCTCCGTTCAAATGTTAGGGTCATTGTCCTCAATAGGGCCAGTGCGCTATCAATGTGCTTGAATGCCGCGCCCACATTTGCTTGACAAAGATTTACGTGGCTGTGTACGGTGCCACAGTCAGCAGATTGGTGGGCCTCCTCTTCACAATTTGTGGCTCTTCTAGTCTATGCATGAGGTCTTCATTGCTCAACTCTTAAATGTGGGCGAGCCAACTCTCAATATCCTCGGGTTCCATCTCCAATTGAGATCTCGTCCATTGCACAACGATTTCTGTAACTTCTGCACCAGTCTCTTAAGGCCTTGGACATCAAACACAAAATCCGGCACAATTACGCAACTCCATTTAGATTGGATTGGTTTCACCTCATTCCCTGCCTCTCCGATGTTTCTCACTGCATGAAGAATGTTGTACGCCCTTCCAAAATTCTTTTAATTTTGACCCACCTGCCACATCGGTTGCTCTGATGGCCTGGGCAAATGTTCGCCTAAGATAGTAGCCTTGAAGGAGCGATACCCCTCTGGTCCATCGGCTGTATCATTGAGGTGGTGTTGTGGGGGCATGAGACACCACATGACGTTTTGGATATGGTCCATCCAGGTACACGGGATGGCCAGGAGGCCGTGGTCCAGGACAGAATGCTTTGAATATAGGTTTCTGGTTCATTCATATTAATGGGCACAGCCGGAAGCAATTGATGCTGGAACCAAGTCCTCAAAAAGGACTCCCGTGTACCAATAGCCTACGGTCTGGTTGTTGGACTTCCAATCTGGAATAAGTGTGTCTCTTTTGCAAGTAACTCCTTGAATGCCATCTTGGGTTTTTCGCGACTGATAAAAAGCAAAGGTTTTTTAGCTTGAAAATCACTGCAGCTTCCATTTGATCCAGAGAAAGAGTCACCGTCCTTTCCTGTTGCTAACTTGTAAACCCGGGCATAGATTTTTCCTCTCTTGACAATGTAGCTTATGACTGGGCATTTTGTGTTCCGTAGAAGACCCATATGCCATCACATTGATGTACACTTGACGTGGGAAATAGCCACACCTCCTCATAATTTGGCTCCAATGTAAACAAGGAAGGTTTTTAGCTGCTCCGAGTCAGCAACTAGCAGCTTAACCGGTCACTTAATGTTATGCAGTTTGCCCGCTATTTAAAAAACGGCAATAAACAGCCCTCTTACTTGCGTATAAGTGAACGTTTCCTCAGTGGACCTCTTCTCCATTGCTTTGCTAATGTCCTCATACAGACTCAAAGCCTGGCCTGAATTAAGGCTAAACTACTGGTGGCACATGACGCTGGGATTGACTTCTCCAGCCAATGATGAGGAGTTTTTCCACCTCAGCATATGACCAGCACGTTGCTTATTGTAGACCTTGCAATAGGTGCTGAGCCCTTGATCTGTTACCAGATTCTTGGCATTGTCTTTGATTTATAGTCACAATAGTTTGTCGAGGTATATCCAAGGAACGTCCAATTTCTGTGTTCGGTCTCTCTTTCTCAGAGCGCTTTATGATGTTTTGCTTGGTCTCGCAAAGTGTATAGATTTTTAATTCCTTTTTGGAGAGTCCCATCAGACTTTGCTTTTTGCTTGATCATCCGCCATGTTTTAGGGCCTAAAATACCCACCAAAACTTCAAACCGACTGTTCAGGAATGACTCCCTAGCCTGTCAGCGCCCTGGTGTTCATCTTGTACAATTTTTAGTAAAGCTCGTAGAGCGTGCGGATAAGCCGTTGTACGGGCGTCGTTAAAACGCCAGACTCAGGATGACATGTGACAAGGATTCGGTAACCGTTTGTAATGTAAAACGATAAGAGTCGTAAACGAGGACCCTGTATATTCTCTTGACATAATAAGGCTGACGTCCTGCCATACGTATATCTTCTTGACATAATAAGGCTGACGTCTATGAAAACCCTTAGCCTTTGGGGTCAGCAGAAGGTTTTCTTTATTGGCCTTAGCCTGTTGCTTTTGCCTTGGCGTGGAAACGGCAACCGCCTTTCGCTTTTTCTGCTTGACAGGCACGGCAGAGGCGAGTGGGTTCCTGCGTCCGTAGAATCGGGGTTGATCCATGGAAGCAGATGGCATACAGTAATGCAGTATCTGGATAAGGGCAAGTTCAGATAAAGATCATCGAGTGGTGAGCTATGCAAAGTGTGTAACCTTTTATGCATGGCAGCGAGGTACAGGTGTTGAAAGTGGGCGTACTCTAATGTGAGTCATTACCGTATAAATACACCATCCATTTTGTGGATTCACTGCACATTGAATACACATCGACTAAAGATCGAATATACATTCTTGTGTTTGTATTTCTTTCTACTCGCAGCATTGGTTGTTAAAAAGATTTCAAAGGATCTCAGCATGCGAATTGAGGAGATGTACACGAGCGGACACCGAATTGCTGCTATCCAACACTGGTTAGCTACTTCTGGCCTCGTTGTGCCAGCAACCACCGTGAGCTATCATGCACACAGAAAAAACAGAGACCGCAAAAGGGCACCAAGGGTAACTAACGCGTAAGTATATTTATACAACTTAAATTAAAATGTAATTTTAATTTAAAACGAATATTTTTGTTCTTTCTTTTGATTTATATTACAACAGTATATATATTTTGTATATTTATTTTTATATCAGTACAGTATATATATTTTGTATATTTATATTTATATCAGTACATTATATATATTTTGTATAGTTATATTTATATCAGTACAGTATATATATTTTGTATATTTATATTACAACAGTATATATTTTTTATATTTATATTTATATTACAACAGTATATATTTTTTATATTTATATTTATATTACAACAGTATATATATTTTTTTATATTTATATAACAGTATATATTTTTTTTATATTTATATAACAGTATATATTTTTTTATATTTATATTACAGTACAACAGTATATATAATTTTTATATTGCTGCATATTAACAAAACAATATATTTTCTTTACATTGTAGGGAGACAACTCATCTGGTGGACAAAATAAGTGAGGAGAATGATGAGAGGAGCGCATTAAGGGTCAAATACACTCTGCAGGAAAATCACAATATCGCTGTATCCGAGATCAGCATAAAGAAGATGAGACGCAGCATTGGATGGAAATATGGACGTGTGAGGTTAGTACTGGACAGTACAGGAGGTAAAAGTGTTTTTTAGGAAACTGTACTGTACCGCTAAAATTATTTATTCCTTGTCATTACAGAGCGTACCCCATGATATGGGATGCAAACAAAATCAAAAGAGTGGTCCAGGCCCAGGCATGGATCGACAGTGGGGAAACATTCCAGGATTGCATCTTCACTGATGAGTCTTCTGTGTCGCTGGAGAGATTTGCAAGCTTTGCATTCCACAAAAAAGGCGGCATATCTTTGAAGCCGCGGCCAAAACACCCCGTGAAGCTGCATGTGTGGGGTGCCATCTCTAGGCGTGGACCAGGATGCATTGTCATCTTTGAAGGTAAAATATATCAAATACAATGTAGCCTTATGCACTGTACTGTACTATTGTGCAGTTTTTTGAGCACTTTTCTTTTCTTGCTATCGGAATCATGAATAAAGCTTTCTTCCAAGACAACATTGTCCCTGAGATAGTGCAATACCTCACACACGAGTTCTCGAATGGTCACCGCTTCTACCAGGACAACGATCCGAAGCACACCGCGTTAACAGTGCATATCCTTGAGTGCGGTATCAACTAGGTGAAGATGCCAGCGGAGTAAGTGCGGTAACCGTGTCTCATTTGTTTCCCACAGATTTAACTGTGTACTGTATCTCTTAAACTAATTGTCTTTTTTTTTCCAATGACATATCGCCAGACTTCAATCCGATCAAAATGGTCTGGCATCAGCTGAAGGACCATATTCGAAAGTGGCGAAACCCTCGAAAAAGGACGAGTTGCTGAAAGGCATAATGAGTTTTTGGAACGATGTACTCACAGCTGAACGCTGCAATAAATATATAGACCATATTGCCACTGTGTTGCCCATTGTCATCGCGCGTAATGGGCAAGCATCAGGAAAGTAGTACTGTGCTATAGTATTGTAAGTACAGTATGATACAGGTAAGTATGGCACAGATTTTTTCTTTCCCAATAGTCAGAGTATACAGTAGTTACAGTTTTTTCTTTACAGAGAGAGCAGCACCAGCCATCAGGTTACAGTACAGTAGAGGCAAAGTTTATTCTAACATTTGCTGTAAACTAGCCGGGTTACATTCTGGGTATGTGCTGGGTATGTGCTGGGTATGTTCTGGGCTAGTTTGAGGCACGTTTAAGGCATTTCTGCATTGACTAACGACCCATAGGATTAACACAGCAGGGATCCCTGGCAGTCCAATTCAGTTTGAATGGGACTGCCAGGGACCCCCGCTGTTAATCTGATAGGCCATTAATCAATGCAGAAATGCTGGGGCTAGTTTAAGGAAAGTTTAAGGCATGTATTCAGAATGTACCTGGGTGTTTCCTGTTTTTTTGGGGGAATTGCCACTGGTTTTTGTTCGAATAAGAGTTGCCTCTACTGTACATAGTATTTAACAGTAGTCAGAGTATACAGTAGTTCCACTATAGACTAGTTTGACAGTACTACAGTAACTGCCTACTAACTGCTCAATTTTTTTCTTTCCAGAGAAAGCAGCACCAGCCATCTACAGTAGTACTACACATCACACAATGCCATAATACAGTACGCACATAACTGCACTCATTTTTTGTTTTCTTGTCGTTTCAGGAAAAAAGGGTGGCCTGGGGGGAGGTGGGGTTTTGTGTTCAGTCTAATCTGTTTCTACAGTAAAATGTACAGTATATAAACAGCAGTATTGATGTACACAAAACATCTCCTCTCTTACTCTACTGTACACGGAATGAGGAACAAGATAAAGACGGAAAAAATAATATTACTATGTATACTGAATATATATATATATATATATATTATACATTACAGTATATATATTATTAAATAATATTCTTATAAATGTGCATAATTCATGTTTCTCCATGTTTTACAAATGTTTTCTAAATGTTTATCCAATTTCAATGTGCCAGAAGAACTTAATAAAGACTGCATTATGTATTATTCATGATTATTTTTATATTTGTATTTTTTTGTTCCTAAAAAAATAAAATAAATATTTATTCACATTCCTGATAATCATAATCATTGACAACAACCACCCCCCACCCCTACAGTATAAGAATGAATGACAAAACAAGATGAATCAGTTAATGTTTTTTTTGACTCTCTATTCTCACAATGCTGTGCAAATCAGATTTACATTTCAAATTCGAGAAGGGATTTTCCAAAGCGTTACTGTAAACAAAGCCTCAAAGGGTTGGGGGGGGGGATATACAATATATATACTAACTGATATAAATATAAAATACCAAAATATATATACTGTTGTAATATAAATATAATAATACAAAATATATATATGTACGGATATAAAAATATACAAAAGATATATATACATGTGTAATATAAATATAATATACAAAATATATATACTGTACTGATATAAATATACAAAATATATATACTGTTGTAATATAAATATAAATATAAAATGATATACTGTATACTGATTATATACAAAATATATATACTGTACTGATATAAATATACAAAATATATATATGTACTGATATAAATATCAAATATATATACTGTATGAATATAAATATCAAAATATATATCACTGTACTGATATAAATATAAATATACAATATATATATACTGTTAATATAAATATACAAAATATATATACTGTTGTAATATAAATATAATATAACAAATATATATACTGTACTGTATATATATAAATATACAAAATCTATATACTGAATACTGTTTAATATAAAAGTATAAACTATACAAAATATATATATACT
>WSYH01003278.1:50121-70063 GCA_036426205.1 Ascaphus truei
TATATTTATATTACAACAGTATATATATTTTGTATATTTATATTTATATTACAACAGTATATATATTTTGTATATTTATATCAGTACAGTATATATATTTTGTATATTTATATTTATATTACAACAGTATATATATTTTGTATATTTATATTTATATCAGTACAGTATATATATTTTGTATATTTATATTTATATTACAACAGTATATATATTTTGTATATTTATATATAATTTTTATATTGCTGCATATTAATAAAACAATATATTTTCTTTACATTGTAGGGAGACAACTCTTCTGGTGGACAAAATAAGTGAGGAGAATGATGAGAAGAGTGCATTAAGGGTCAAATACACTCTGCAGGAAAAGCACAATCTGACTGTATCCGAAACCAGCATAAAGAAGATGAGACGCAGCATTGGATGGAAATATGGACGTGTGAGGTTAGTACTGGACAGTACAGAAGGTAAAAGTGTTGTTTATGAAACTGTACTGTACCGCTAAAATTATTTATTCCTCGTCATTACAGAGCGTACCCCATGATACGGGACGCAAACAAAATCAAAAGAGTGGTCCAGGCCCAGGCATGGATCGACAGTGGGGAGACTTTCCAGGATTGCATCTTCACTGATGAGTCTACTGTGTCGCTGGAGAGATTTGCAAGCTTTGCATTCCACAAAAAAGGCCGCATATCTTCGAAGCCGCGGCCAAAACACCCCGTGAAGCTGCACGTGTGGGGTGCCATCTCTAGGCGTGGACCAGGATGCATTGTCATCTTTGAAGGTAAAATATATCAAATATGATGTAGCCTTATGCACTGTACTTTACTAGTATAGCCTTACTGTATGCACTGTACTGTACTATTGTGCAGTTTTTTGAGCACTTTTCTTTTCTTGCTATAGGAATAATGAATAAAGCTTTCTTCCAAGACAACATTGTCCCTGAGATAGTGCAATATATCACACGCGAGTTCCCCAATGGACACCGCTTCTACCAGGACAACGATCCGAAGCACACCGCGTCAATAGCACATATCCTTGAGCGCGGTATCAACTGGGTGAAGACGCCAGCGGAGTAAGTGCAGTAGACCGTGTCTCATTTTTCTCCCACTGTTTTTACTGTGTACTGTATCTCTTAAACTAATTGTCCTTTTTTTCCAATGACAGATCGCCAGACTTCAATCCGATCGAAATGGTCTGGCATCAACTGAAGGACCATATCCGGAAAGTGGCGAAACCCTCCAAAAAGGACGAGTTGTTGAAAGGCATAATGAGTTTTTGGAACGATGTACTCACCGTGGAACGCTGCAATAAATATATAGACCATATTGCGACTGTGTTGCCCATTGTGATCGCGCGTAATGGGCAAGCATCAGGAAAGTAGTACTGTGCAGTAGTATTGTAAGTACAGTATGATACAGGTAAGTATGGCACAGATTTTTTCTTTCCCAATGGTCAGAGTATACAGTACAGTAGTTACAGTTTTTTCTTTACAGAGAGAGCAGCACCAGCCATCAGATTACATACAGTAGTATTTAACAGTAGTCAGAGTATACAGTAGTTCCAGTATACAGTAGACTAGTTTGACAGTAGTACAGTAACTGCCTACTAACTGGTCAATTTTTTTCTTTTCAGAGAAAGCAGCACCAGCCATCTACTGTAGTACTACATATCACACAATGCCATAATACAGTATGCACATACAGTAACTGCACTAATTTTTTTGTTTTCTTGTCGTTTCAGGAAAAAAGGGTGGCCTGGGGGGAGGTGGGGTGTTGTGTCCAGTCTAATCTGTTTGTACAGTCAAATGTACAGTATATAAACAGCAGTATTGATGTACACAAAACCTCTCAATGAACTACTGTACTGTACACGGAATGAGGAACAAGATAACGACGGAAAAAATAATATTACTATGTACAGTATATTGTATATATATATATAGATATATATATATATACATTATATATATATATATTATACATTACAGTGTATATATATTATTAAATAATATTCTTATAAATGTGCATAATTCATGTTTCTCCATGTTTTACAAATGTTTTCTAAATGTTTATCCAATTTCAATCTACCAGAAGAACTTAATAAAGACTGCATTATGTATTATTCATGATTATTTTTATATTTGTATTTTTTTGTTCCTGATAAAATAAAATAAATATTTATTCACATTCCTGGTAATCATAATCATTGACAACAACCACCCCCTCTCCCCCCCACCCCTACAGTATAAGAATGAATGACAAAACAACATGAATCAGTTAATGGTTTTTTTTACTCTCAATTCTCACAATGCTGTGCAAATCAGATTTACATTTCAAATTCGAGAAGGGATTTTCCAAAGCGTTACCATAAACAAAGGGGGGGTTGGGTGAGTCATGTGCAGTAATCAGCTAGCTCCCATCTCAAAGAGGCTTACAGTACACGCAGGCGCAGTGAGGCGATTGACGCTCGGCTAGGGACGGATTAAAAACACAATGACTAACTTCAGAAAATGAATGACTCTGTGGAGGTGTCTGTCGAATGACTCTGTGGAGAGGGGGGGTTGGGTGACTCATGTGCAGTAAGCAGCTAGCTCCCATCTCAAAGAGGCTTACAGTACACGCAGGTGCAGTGAGGCAATTGACGCTCGGCTAGGGACGGATTAAAAACACAATGACTAACTTCAGAAAATGAATGACTCTGTGGAGGTGTCTGTCGAAAAGAGTTTGTGTGTGCATGGGGGAGGGATGAAGGATTAGTTGTGCTGCAGTTCAAAGAAATTACATACTGTAGAATAGAGTACAGTAATTTCAAAAGGCAGTTCATCATAATAATTTGATCAATAAACCCCCAAATACAACCCCCAAATACAGTACATAAAAAGCAAGTCACTTTATCTCCCTGTGCCTCAGGCACCAAAAACATACAGTAGATTGTGAGCTCCACGGGACAGGGAGGGACCTATGCCTGCAAAATGTCTCTGGAAAGTGCTACGTATACTGTAACTAACAGCGCTATACAAAAACATGCTACTATTATTATTATTATAATATCAAGGTGATGCTCTGTGCAAATCAAATTCGAGAAGGGATTTTCCAAAACGTTGCCATAAACAAAGCCTCAAAGCTCCCGTCTCAAAGAGAATTACACGCAGGCGCAGTGAGGCTTTGTACTGTAGCTCGGCTATGGACGGATTAAGAACACAATGGCAAGATTCAGAAAATTAACAACTCTGTGGAGAGGGGGGGGGGGGGTTGGGTGACTCATGCGCAGTAAGCAGCTAGCTCCCATCTCAAAGAGGCTTAGAGTACATGCAGGCGCAGTGAGGCGATTGGCGCTCGGCTAGGGACGGATTAAAAACACAATGACTAACTTCAGAAAATGAATGACTGTGGAGGTGTCTGTCGAATGACTCTTGGAGAGGGGGGGGGGGTTGGGTGACTCATGCGCAGTAAGCAGCTAAATAGCTCCCATCTGAACAAAGATTACACGCAGGCGCTGTGAGGCTTTGAAGCTCGGCTATGGACGGATTAAAAACACAATGGCAAGATTCCAAAAATTAAAGACAGCCACATGAAGTTCAAAGCTAAAGACATACTTTAATTTCAAAAGGCAGTTCATCATAATAATACACCCCCAAATACAGTACGTAAAAAGCACACAAATAAACCATGTGCAGTCAAATGCACAGGGTCGCAGACAAAAGCTACTGTACAGCACATATTGAATATCGCAATACAGTAAGATGTTTTTGCAGGCTTGTGGAGAAAATAAAAATAAAAAAATTACAAAATTTTTTTTTTTTTTTTCACTCACTCAAGCAAGCAGTGGTGGGCGAAGTTACAGGCGCTTGCGCAGTAAATTCCTGCTGTCAAGCAGGAATGTGATTGAAACCAGACACACGTTCAAAGGAATGGTGTGGGAGAGATGTACTGCATTGCACAGAAGATAAGAAGTTGAAATACCCTGCAGTGCAGTTAATTATCCCGAGCGAGGGGAGAGCGCTGTATATGCCGAAATGTGACACTGTTACAGTACAGTACACGCCTATGCATTTCAACAATTTTCAAATGAGACATAATGTACTGCAGAACAGCACTGCACATGCATGTATACTTTAAATATGCAAATTTAGAATTACTGCGCGCGCACACACAGACTGTGTACTGACGTAGGTTGAACCGCGAAGGTATTAGACTTCCAAGACAACAGCTCGCAAACGCCCCCCTGAGTTTTTACACGGCATTGCAGTATTGCAGACAGCGAGAATAAAATGCTAATATCACGAGCGCGAAAATAACGCAGTTCACGCCGGGCGAAAACGACAAAAAAAACGCACCATAACCGGGATAATCTGAAAATCGCGGATCTAGCCCATTTAGACTCAGGTCGGCCGCCACTGTAAGTATCAAGTTACCGGTTGTTATTACTACAATACCGGTATCTTGGAAAACCCTACTCTGAATTAGCAAGTGGTTTCGCACTTGGATGAGTTCTGTGATGTTTAAGGAGGTAACTCTTATTAGAAAAGCTTTTCCCACACACTGTACATGTGAGTGGTTTCTCCCCTGTGTGAATCCTTTGGTGTGCGAGGAGGCCTGCTTTAGTACGAAATTGTTGCACACACTCTGTACATGTGAAAGGTTTCTCCCCTGTATGAATCCTCTCGTGTTCAATGAGGCTGCCCTTCTGTGAAAAGCATTTCCCACACTCTGCACATGTGAAAGGTTTCACCCCTGTATGAGTCCTCTCGTGTTCGATGAGACTGCTCTTCTGCGAAAAGCTTTTCCCACACTCTGCACATGTGAAAGGTTTCACCCCTGTATGAATCTTCTGGTGTTTGAGGAGACAGTCCCTAATACTGAATTGTTGATCACACTCTGTACATGGGAAAGGTTTCTCCCCTGTGTGAATCCTGTGATGTATGAGGAGGGTTCTCTTCCGTGAAAAGCTTTTCCCACACACTGTACATGTGACTGCTTTTTCCCCTGTGTGCATTCCCTCATGGTCGAGGAGGCTGATTTTCCGTGAAAAGCTTTTCCCACACTCTTTACATTTGAATGCTTTTGTCCCTGTGTGAATCCCCTCATGTTCGAGGAGGCCGATCTTCCGAGAAAAGCTTTTCCCACACTCTGCACATGTGAATGGTTTCTTCCCAGTATGAATAATCTGGTGTTTAAAGAGATATTCTTTACGGCTAAATTGTTTCCCACACTCTTTACATTTAAAATGTTTCTTCCCTGTATGAATATTCTCGTGTCTTAGGAGGCTCCCCTGAGTACTGAATTGTTTCCCACAGTCTGTACATTTAAAATGTTTCTCCCCTGTATGAATATTCGTGTGTTTTAGGAGTCTCCCCCGAGTACTGAATTGTTTCCCACACTCTGCACATGTGAAAGGTTTCTCCCCAGGATGAATATTCTGGTGTTTAAGGAGATATTCCTTACGGCTGAATTGTTTCCCACACTCTTTACATTTAAAAGCTTTCTCTCCTGTATGAACAGTCTCGTGTCTTAGGAGGCTCACCTTAGTACTGAATCGTTTCCCACAGTCTGTACATTTGAAATGTTTCTCCCCTGTATGAATATTCGTGTGTCTTAGGAGGCCCTGCTTAGTACTAAATTGTTTCCCACACTTCGTACAATCAAACAGATTTTCTGCTGTGTGACTCGTCTGGTGTGAAAGGAGTTTCCCCTTCAGTGAAACATGGTTTCCAGTGTCTGTACAGGTCAAGGGTTGTTCCCGAATATGGACACAAACGTGTGTGGCAAGGTCCCTATCCAGTGAGAAGCTTTTCCCACACTTGCGGCAGACAGAAAGCAGAGCACCACGATGTCTTCTTAAAGCTCTCTCATATCTTTTGCTTGACCTATACTTCGAGTCAGTCTGTGCTGTGTGCTGTACAAGGCCTGTAAATTTACCATCATGTGGCACTGGTTCCTTGCACGTGTCCAACATGTGGCAGGAATCATTGGGTTTTTGCACGTTAGGCCTGCGACAATTCGGATGGTTTCTGGACATACCAGAGCTCTCGCTGTGCTCCTCCTTCAGGAAGTTCTCTAACAGGAGTAAACAAAAAATATAGAACTGAAATTATTTATCGGTATATCAATTTACTAAAAACAAATTACTAAGAAAATATTCTGCAATATTTACTTTATCACTGCTTAATTAACGAAATGTTCTCTTTTTACCCATGGTTTAAAAATTGTTACATAGTAGATGAGGTTGAAAAAAGACATGCGTCCATCAAATTCAACCTATGCTAAATTTAGACGACAGATACTTTATCCTATAAGTTGCTGATATACCCGGCGTTGCCCGGGCTTGCAGGGGCGGGGGGCGTGGATGTGGAAGGGCGGGGGGGGGGGGGGCATGGAGCGGAAGGGCGGGGGTATCCTATAATTGTACTTACAGTATATTGATCCTAGGATGGCAATCAAAAAACCCCATTGACATCTAATCTCATAATGGGAAAAATAAATTCCTTCCCGATTGCCAATATCTGGAATCAGATTACTCCCTAGATCAATATCTTGCCCATGTTTACTTATATGGTATATGGATTTCTTCTTTGGGAGGAGGAGCGCTGAATATATCCAATAATATGTGGAATGAAAGAAAACAAAAATAGTGCAGATGGTATATGCCAGTGATTGGATAAACAATAAAGCTCTGATGAGATTGCACTCACAATACTTCCAGATAAAGAGAGTGTCTCAGAGATACTTCTCTCTCTAACTGGATGGTATATCCCTGTATACCTTTCCTTACTAAAAAGATGTCCAAACGTGAAGGTAAAAAACAGAGTACTAAACGTGTAGGTGGTGCGCTTGTTTGTTCTTTAGTCCATGGGACGTTAATAAAACTTGTTTTTTATTGAGGCCACCCTGTGATACTTGCATTTGTTAGTGCTCCGTTTTTTACCTTCACTTGTGGATTCTCTACTGCTGCTACGGATTGCACACTGGGGACTGGCAGGGACTTATGGAGGACGGAAGGCTAAAGAAAGACTAAGGTACTGGCTTTGAGTTTATTGTCCTAGATTATACCATGATATTACTTAATCACTGCCATTTTTTGTGAGTACCGCGGCGTGTCTCACTAGGGTAAGAATCATTCATTACTTTGGTCACATATGACTGTTTTTCTTATATATGCCTGAAAAAAAACATCAATTTAAAGCCACCCAGCCTGCATTTATTATACTAATTATTGTGTTTGTGAGGGTCCTACAGCTGAGCACTATTTTCTGGACTTTTACTATACTAAAAAGACGTCCAACCATATTCTTAACAAATCTATTGCATCTGCCATCACAGTCTCCATGGGTAATGAATTCCACATTTTAACTGCCCTATCTCGGGAGACCAGGTACTTACACCTTTTTACGAGATCATTCACAGAGCAAAACCAAGACGTAAAACAGATTGTGATTTATTTCGTGGAAACAGACATACACACAATGGGTTAAAAATGGCAGGAGGAAACACACTTCCTTGGACCTGGGGTACAAAACTAGACTCTCCTAAGTGCAGGGAATCCTCACCCTGATGACAGTTGCAAAACAGGACAGAAAATATTCCAGTCAGGCAGCTTTGTCTAAGGAGTGGTGCCCAAAATTGTACTCCATATTCAAGGTGTGGTCTTGCTAAAGCTTTATAAAGGGGCATAATTATGTTTACTTCCCTTCCATCCATTACCCGTTTAATGCAAGATAAGATCTTGTTTGCCTTTGCAGCTACTGCATGACTTTGGGCACTGTTGCTAAGCCTGCTGTCTACAAGGAATACTATATCCTTCTCCAACCAGGATTCTCCTAATTTATCCCCATTGAATTTGTAAATTGCCCGTTTATTCTTGTTTTCCACATGCATAACCTTACATTTATCTGTATTAAACCTCATGTGCCATTTACCTGCCCAAGTTTCCAGTCTCTCCAAGTCCTTCTGGAGAGAAATTACATCTTGCTCTGATTCTACCTTACAAAATATTGTAACTTCTGCAAACATGGAGACTTTGCTCTCGATGCCAACCTCAAGGTCATTAATAAACTAGTTAAAAAGCAGTTGTCCTAGTACCGATGCCTGAGGTACTCCACTCATGACATTAGCCCGACCTGAAAAAGTTTCATTTATTACAACCCTCTGTTGTCTATCCTTCAATCAGTTTTCAATCCAAGTGCATATATTTTTACGGAGTTCAATTTGCTTTATTTTGTACACCAACCTTCTGTGGAATCGTATAAAAAGCTTTTGCAAAATCTAAGTAGACCACATCAACTGCATTACCCTGGTCTAAATTCCTACTTACCTAAAAGAAATTAATAAGGTTTGTTTGGCATGACCTATCCTTCATAAATCCATGCTGACTATTACAAATAATCTGATAACGGTTAAGAATGGGACAAGGCAGGGGTGTCCCTTTCAACCCTTCTTTTTGCCTAAACAATCGATCGCGGCTACTCAGAGCCTCCCCCAAAATCCAAGGGATTAAAATAAAGGATGAGTGCTACAAAATATCACTGTTTGCAGATTATGTTTTTCTCACTATATCTAATCCACTGACATCTCTCCCGAATTTACAATTCACCCTCTGGGGATTCGGTGAGTTATCTGGGTATAAAGTTAATATGGGAAAGTCGGAAGTCCTACATTTAACGCTGTCTGAAAAGGAGGTTGAGGTCCTTAAACGACACTTTGACTATACAGGCATACCCCGCATTTACGTACGCAATGGGACCAGAGCATGTATGTAAAGCACTACCTATTTCCCACTTATTGATGCATGTACGGTACTGCAATCGTCATATATGTGCATAACTGATGTAAATAACGCATTTGTAACAGGCTCTATAGTCTCCCCGCTTGAGCACAGCTTCGGTACAGGTAGGGAGCTGGTATTGCTGTTCAGGACGTGCTGACTGGCGCATGCGTGAGCTGCCGTTTGCCTATTGGGTGCTATGTCCTTACTCGCGAGTGTACTTAAAGTGAGTGTCCTTAAACCGGGGTATGCCTGTAAATGGAAAAAGACCAATTTGAAGTTCCTGGGGATTTATTTTACTACGGATTATAACTCATTATACAAGTATAATTACATTAATCTTTTCTCAAAGATAAAAAAAGGATCTACAATTCTGGAATTCTCACATCTCTTGCATAGGGTGTATAACTGCAGTTAAGATAAATATCCTCCCTAGACTTCCGTATTATTTTCAGACGTTTCCAATATCTGTCCCACATACAAGTATAAAAGAGATTCAAAATCGAATTATGTAATTTATTTGGAAACAAACAACTGAGAATAGCCAGGTTAATTATGTTAGAGGCCAAGGAAGGAGGTGGTATGGCAGTCCCAAATATTCTAAAATATTATACGGCCTCTCATATGTGTAGCAGGGTAGTCTTCCACACCTCTTGGGGAAGTTGGTTTAGCTCTCCAGGCAGGTTCTGTGGAGGTACATCGGCCATGTTGGGGTTGGCAAAACTGGCAAAGAGAGACAGGATATCTTCTAGAGAGACAGGATATCCTGGGGGACTGAAGACTGCAAGGTCAGAGCTGCCTGAGACCGCGGAGGGGAAGATTGTGTCCCGGGAGCCAGTCAGGCTGCCTAGGACTAGGCCAGAGAAACCCCGCAGGCCCGAGTTAGTTCCCTGAGCCACCCTAGCAGAGTATAGTAGGGATTGCCATATGTCAGAGGTTTGTCTGTTAGTCCAATCACCAGCAGAGCAGGACGGAGTGCAGGGGAGGATTCCCCAGGCCTGGAGGAACGACCACGCGGCTACCGGATGGAGAGAAGGAATATTGTTGGGAGACCCTGCATCATGGGATCATGGATGTGCCTCCACTTGAGAAAAACGACTCCCTGGTTATATAAAAGTGTAACCAGGAAGGTACCCATGTGCACCACCAATACACAAGGGAAGGTAGCGCTGCTCTCACACATACATATTGGGATTGCCTTGGTGGACATCTGGTGTTCTAAGGTGTCTAAGGGATAGGGTGCAACTAGGACCTTTAGGGGTCTAATTGCTCCCTGGGATAAGAGGGAGGGATTGTGTGATTCTGTGGCTGTACTGTATTATGTATGTGTATCTGATGGGACCCTGCTGGTAAAGAGTTATTGTTTATTACTACTGTGTGTGTGGTTATTTGGTGTATACATTCCCATGAGGAGCCATCCCGTCTACGCCAGGATCCCCATGGGTGGGGGCGCTACACCTAGCACCCCCAAGCTCCCTATGAATGGAGGCTCAGGTGTTCTGTGAGCCTGCAGGTTAGCACCATAACTCCTATGTATGCAAATCTCCCTTGTGGGGGTGGGGTAGGGGGGAGGGTTTTTACATATGAAACAAATGGTTTATTGGCACTCTGAGTGGGGTCTATGCTTGAGTGGACTTGGAGAACTCACTAAAAAAAAAAAAAAACACTTGGGCTGCCCTCCTTGTTACGGTTGGGCTCTGGGACAGGGCCTGGGAGAGTCTGAACCGGCAGTAATCAGGTTTACTATAGAAAATTTGGCAGATGGAAAAAAAGAAGAAGTATAGGGTGGTTTCGGTCCCAAACTGAGCTGTTTAAGTATTTGCAGGTCTGACATTTTGTGCGGCAAGATTTTTGTAGTGAGGAATTCTCTAGAACCACACGATTTTAAGATCAATGGAAAACAAAGGTATATAAAAAGAGGCCGATATACTTGTACCAGGGCGTAATCCCAAAAAAGGATACCCCGCCACATAAATATATGGATCAGTGGACGCTTGATTTCCACACAGAGATAACAAGAGGACTGGGAAGATATTTGGAAAAATGCGGGTAAAACTTCTATTTGTACGATAACCAAAGAGAATATATATACAAAATTTTATTACATTGGTATTACACCCCCAAAAGATTCAAGCAGATGTTCCCAGAGGCCTCTGATAGATGCTGGAGGGGATCTGGACAGACAGGAGACCTAGCACATAACTGGTGGTATTGTCCAGTAATGCAGACATACTGGGGGACAGTTGTGAAATTAATAAAAGATGTGACTGGTCTTACGATCCCGCTAGATCCAACCCTAATTATTCTAGCCAAGCCCAAGGAAAGTGTGAATCTCTACACACTTAAACTGAAATTGCATATACTAACGGCAGATAGATGTGCTGTAGCAGCAGCGTGGAAGACGACACTCCTGCCCTCCAGAAGAGAGGTTATTAGAAGGGTTAACGATGTTCAATTAACGGAGAAACTCCCCTCATTTCTGAAAAATACTACAAAGAAGTATTAGAGGGTCTGGGACCCCCTGGGATACTGGATAAGGGGAATGGACCCAGAAGTGGGGATGGTTCCGGAGTGTAGAGTGTAATCTATAAAATATTGTATAATATGTAATGTGATTGTTGATGCTTGTAAGATTTCGGATACAGAATGGTTGTTTCCCCTTCTCCCCCCCTCCCCAACCCCCTTTTCTTTTTGTACCCCTAACCCATCCCCTCCCATTTATGTTTGAAAACTTTAATAAAAACATAAGTTAAAAAAAATAAAATAATATGAAGGCCTCATTGAGCTCAAAAGCAGACACCTGTTAAAAAATAGAGGTACAAAAAAAATTGAAGAATCAGTGGTGTAGACGTCACTATGTTGTTTGTTCATCTTTTGATAGCAACGGAGTACGAAAGGTCATTGGATAGATGATCCAGAATGGTCATTAAATTGACAAAGATACAGGCTTCAAAAATTCAAAGCGTTTGCCCCAATATCAAGTCAGACAGATGTAGTGGAAGACTTTCACCATAAAATCAACCAACTTAAAAAAGGAGATTGACACCTCATGATCATTATGGGAGCTTTCAATGAAAAGATTGGTGTCCAGCAGAAATACGAAGCATTGGTTGACGAGTATGATTATGGTAACAGAAATTAATATCGACACAGATTAGTAGAATATGCAGAATGTGAAAACTTCTGCATCATGAATTTATTCTCCACGAAGAATCCATATAGAAAATGGAAATGGAGTGTTCCCAATGGAATCAAGAATGAAATGGACTATGGTTTCAGCTTCCTACAAAAATGCATTGGGTGTAGCACCTTTACCCCCGCCCTATGTAAGATTGGGTCACTACCTGTATGTTATTGGTGCAGTGCATACCCGTTTGGTAGTACAGGAGGCGCTGAGTTACTCCGCGGTGGTGTGGGAAGATATCAGGACAGGTTTTCAGGGTGCTTCATGTCTGGTGAACAGCACTTTCAGTCAGCGAGGATCCTGGGTTGATCAGGATGGTCCATGCTGACACTGCTTATGTGACCCAGACAGTTAACCACACTCAGGATGATTCAATTGATGTTTATTGCATTTCCAGCAGTCACAGAATGCTTCACATTCCCCTTGCTGGGCACCTCCACGGCTTGAGGCCCATGTAGGCTCCCTTCAGAGCTCCTCCTGTATCCCCTGATGGGATACAGGGTAGATGGTACCCACACTACAGGGGGAGGGAAGAGACTCTCTGACCTCTTGTAGTGCCAGTATATACCATGGAGGATGGGCTTGTAACCCTGCCCCATAACAGGGCAGGTCTGAGACTGACAGGCATCATATTAACTTCATGTGACCCAGCCAGTGTCCTCTCCCAGGCTGACACTCTCAGATTGTTGCTAGGCCCACTCCTGGATAAAGTAAGTGTATCCAGGCTGCAATAGCAAGCTAGGCCTGCATGAGAAAATTAACCCCTCACAGTGCCTGTACCTACCAGGACTTATACTGTGGGGGCCCAACAGAAGAAATAGCGGCCAGAGGCTATGCTATAGGGACACTAACAATTATGAAGAACTTATAAAGATTGTAGTTGAAAGAGCAGAAATAACTGGAGTGATCGCTAAAAAAACAGAGTAAAAAAAAATATCAGCCGAGACAAAGCAATTACTAAGGAAACAACAAGAAATGAAGCAATATAAAATATAACTGTGATATGGTGAGACTATCAAAGATAACAGCTTGAAGAAGACAGACGCAGCGACTTATAAATGGGAAGAAGCAAATCAGTGCACTCAAACAAGACGTTTGATCAACAAAAGAGATTGTGCAATTATAAGAAAGAGAGCTGAGGACCTACATGAAATTGTACGGGAACACAATACAGGGCATAATCCAGCAGAGGAAGAGCGAGAAGAAGAGGAGATCAATGGTGTACCATGCGTCATTTCCATGGTACATCATTGGTGGTGGAAAAGGCAGTAAAATTCCTGAAGAATGGTAAGCTCCCCGGGGAAGATGGAATTACAACTGAAATCTTGAAAGAATCCGGGGAAATAGAGAAAATCAATGCAAAATTCTACATTCTGCTTGAGGAACAGGAAAATGGCAGAATACAATAGTTATCCTCATCTACAAGAAAGTAGACAAAGACGACCTCAAGAAAAGACCAGTCTACTTCTAATAACTTACAGTCTTAGCAAACTGAAAACCCAAACCCACTTCATTGTGTACGTATATATTTGTATCATTTGGAGTGCACTGGGTTTGTGACCTACTGTATACAAGACAAAAAAAGCCCCAATGCTACAATCAACTGGACAAATAATTTAGTACATTACTATGTATATTATCTATATTCAGTCTTCATAAATATGGGTAATTTAGTTTACTAGGGAGGGGGTCCCCGCCTCAACTAATAGTTAAAGGGCCTACCGTGACATTGTTGTATGCTTAAAATATTTAGGCCAAAGTATTGAATAACTAAACAAGAAAAAGTAAACCCAGTTACGGGCACTCTGCCACCCTACTGGATGATAAAGGATATTAGATTAATAAACTTTATTTACAAAAATAGTTAAAACAATGGGTATTAAAATCGAACGACGACACGGGATAGATCCAATATTCAGTACTATGGTAGGTACTGGGATCTGGTATATATACAACTGTCATATATATATATGCTATGGACTACAATACAATACAATCCTAAAGCTCCTTATCCAAATGTACAAGGTAACAAGTATCCTGGTGTTCCTGGGTGGACTATATACAACACCTAGTTGTTAATAAAACAAATATCCTTCCTTAAATAAAACCCTTCAATTGTACAAGCATATTTATTTATTTATAAAATGTTTTACCAGGAAGTAATACATTGAGAGTTATTGCTCATTTTCAAGTATGTCCTCGGCACAGAGTTATGATGACAAATAATACATGGTTACAAATACATAGTTACATACGTGAACAGGGTATACATTACATGCACAGTTAAGAGATAATATATATATTATAGGCGTATGTAACAATTACAGACCAGATTAAAATGTGAGACATCTTTAGTTTTGAAAGAACTGCTGGTGGCGGCTGTGAGAGTCTCCGGTAGATAGCTCTAGTTTTGGGGTACATGGTAAGAGGAGGAGGAGCGGCCGGATACTTTGTTGAGCTTTGGGACCATGAACATTCTTTTGGAGTCAGATCTTAGATAATAAGTGCTGCATGTGGTAGGGGTGAGGAGCTTGTTCAGATAGACGGGTAGCTAACCCAGAAAGTATTTGAAGGCAAGACAGGAAAGATTAACTTTGTACAGTACCTAGACTCAAATGATGACCAATCTAGTTCTTTGAGCATTTCGCAGTAGTGTGTGTTGTAGTTGCATTGGAGAACAAAACGGCATATTGAATTGTAGAGGGTGTCAAGTTTTCTAAGGTGAATTTGTGGTGCCGAGCCGTATTCTATGTCCCCATAGTTGATAACTTGCATTCGCATCTGCTGTGCGATACGCTTTCTGACTAGCAGACTTAGGAAGGCTTTGCTTCTATAAAAGTACACCTAGTTTGGCATAGGTTTTGGATGTCAGGGTATCAATATGCATCCCAAATGTTAAATGGGAGTCAAACCATATGCTCAGGTATTTAAAACTAATAACAGGAGTTAGGGTGGTATTAGTGTTGGTTCTGATCTGGAGCTCAGTCAATGGAAGCTTTACAAATTTTGCCTTGGTCCCAGATACCATTGTTACATTACAGTCTTGTCAGTGTTTAAAAACAGTTTGTTTTGGGAAATCCAATTTTCAAGTCTCAAAACGTTAGATTGTGTCATATGCATACATGTGTATTGATGCTTCCTTTCAAGCTGTAGGAAGATCATTGATGAACATGAAGAGTAGGGGCCCCAGAACAGAGTCTTGCGGGACAAAGCAGGTGATATCCAAGGGGTTGTAGTTAGAGCCCGAGATAGACACATGTTGGGATCTACCTGATAGGTAGGACTGAAACCAGTTTAAAAGCTTGCTTCCCTATTCCAGAGCACTGGCGTTTGTTAAGCAAGATAACATTATCAACAGTATCAAAAGCCTTTGCAAAATCTAGGAATGTTGCACCAGTGAGTTGTCCCAGTTCCATTCCACACTGGATTTCATTGCAAACTTTTAGCAGGGTAGTTACCGTGGAGTGGTTGGAGTGAAAGCCAGATTGGAATTGGCTAGTGAAATTTGTCTTGGTATTGTAATCGCTTAATTGGGAGTGAACACATTTTTCCATGACTTTTGATAGTATTGGGAGAAGAGAGATTGGCCTGTAGTTTGAGACAGTGGTTTTGTCCCCACTTTTGAAGATTGGGACAACTCGAGGGAAGCAATTGGATTGGCAATGGCTGGGGCACCAAGTCTTATGAACTTAGATTGCAGTAAATTAGATCCACATTGGCTGCTAAATTTTAATTTGAGGAGCAATTGTGTAAGCTCTTCAGATACTGGGACAAATTGAAAATTGTAGGCAGTGTTGGGAGAGGGGTGGGGTATAGGGATACTCAGAATGAGGTTCATGTTTGTGGTTTAAGTTGCGTTTTGCTAATAAGTTAGTAGCACACCCCACAACATATTCATTGAATGCATTTGCAATGTCAGTGGTATTTGTCAAAGTAATAGCCTCCTTAGTGATATTACTTGGTTGTTGATGGTTAGGGGGCTGGAATATGTTGTTGATAACCTTCCAGAAGTTAGCTGGGTTTGATGTATTCTGGCGAAGATTGTCAGAGTAATATTGTGCTTTACATTTCTTGTTTGCCTTGTGCACATGTTCCGCAGGCATCTGTAGTTATTAAGATCCTTGGTAGTGCCAGTTACTTTGTAGCTTTTCCACAAGGCATCCCTGAAATGGTAGAGTGCTACAAGGTCAGTTGTAACCAACAGAAGGTGGGCCCCCCGTACCCTTATTCTGCATAGTGGAGCATGGGTATCACAGAGTTTTAAGAACTTGGATTGGAAATAGTCGAGTGCAGAATCGGGGTCGGGAATTAAGTCGATTCTGTGCCAAGGGCAATTGGTAAGGTCAGCCAGAAACTGCTGTGGGTTAAAGTTTCTAAATGTTCTAGTGGGGAGGACCTTAGGGCTTGATTGGGGTGGTTTAATTTTCCTTACACAGTACACTATTGCATGGTTACTGAAAATGTCAGGAAGGATGCCAGAGGATTGGATTCTGCTGGGATTTGAGGAGAGAATCCAGTCTAGCAAGGAATGATTGTGAGATTTCAGGTTTGTCCATGTGGGTTGGGAAATGAGTTGCGTTAAGTGACTGGAGTTGTAGCTGGATTGTATTGTTTTTAGGGTATAGCTAGGTTAAGTAATGAGTTGTATCTGGGTTTTGCAGTTTTTAGGGTCGAGCAAATTGTAGTTGAAATCCGCAAGAACTCTTCTCATTCAGAGAGGAAATGGAGCCAAAAAACTGTATGATATCAGTCAGGGACTGTGAGGGACGCGGGTCGTTTCCTCCTTTCAAGCTGCAGACGTAAACTCTGTGTGATCTAACACGCATGCTGGGGTGTCGGAGTTCGGTTAGTGGTGGGCGGGACATTCAGTTTGTGTCCCAGGTACCGGTGTGGAGTACTCCAGTGGACATATCCTTTACTTTGTCTTTTATTTTATTTATTAAATTGTTTTGTATGTCCGTACATCTCATTTATTTCCTTATCTGGATGCTTATATCCTCTGTGTGGAATCCATCTGGATGGTGTGCTGTCTCTGGAGACTATTTTACAGGAGGATCTCTTTGGAGAAATACACTTGGCAGAGGAGCCCAGCTGATGCCTGGAGGAGGGGATCTCGGGCTAGTCCATCTGCAGTATATGATCAGTGCCCATTTTGATCTTCTATTCTGTAAGTGTAGCTAGTTACAGCAGGGATTGTTTATACTCAAACAGATTACACTATGTTTTGATTTTTGTCTCTTCTCTCCTGTGCACTGCAGGTCCTTTTCTGGTGCTAGGGACTGTAGAGGGGCTTTTAAGGAGGCAGGAGATGCCAGCAAACAGGACGGGCTTAGAAAAGGGGAGGCAGATTTTGCCAACTAGGATTTCAAAAGAGGGTGGGTTTGGGGGGCAATTTAACAGTGGAAATAGTAAGGTGTCTGCAATATAAAATAACACCCCCCCCCCACCTCCTCTCCTCGACCTATCTTTCCTAGAAATTGAGAATTCCTGAATGGCGATATTTACATCAAGGGTTTTAGGCATAAGGCACCATGCCCTTAGTTCATCCAGTTTGGGCAGCAGGCTCCGGATATTTATATGGGCAACAGATAGAACTTTTTGGAATTTGAAGGAGGTATTCTCACTTGTATGGGGACAGAGTTGAAAATCGGAGGGCCTGGGTTAAGTTCAATATCACCTGCTAAAGAGAATAGCAGTATAAATAGAAATTTAAGTACAGCTAAACCCCGTTATAACGCGCCTCGCTGTACCGCGATTCGGTTATAACGCGGTTTTCCCGTGGCTCCCGTTTTTAAAAAAAAAAAAAATTTTTTTTTTACATTTTTTAAATTTTTTTTTTTTGCACACTGCACACACTGCACACACTGCACACACTGCACACACTGCACACACTGCACACACTGCACACACTGCACACACTGCACACACTGCACACACTGCACACACTGCACACACTGCACACACTGCACACACTGCACACACTGCACACACTGCACACACTGCACACACTGCACACACTGCACACACTGCACACACTGCACACACTGCACACACTGCACACACTGCAAACACAACTGCCACACACATGCAAAACAAAACTGAACACACCACTGCACAACACACTGCACAACCCACTGCACACACACTGCACACACACTGACACACACTGCACCACTGCACACACACGCCATGCCCTCACACTGACACCCACTGCACACTGCTCCACACGATGACCACACTGCACACTGCATCCACACTGACACAATCACACTGCACACCCACTGCTACCACGACACACACTGCACACACGTCATTGCTCACACAGTGCACACACTGACACACACTGCTCATTGCTCACACTGACACAACACTGCAACACTTGCTCACACTGACACACACTGCACACTGCACACACTGACACACTGCACACTGCACACACAGCTCACACGACACAACACTGACACAGACACTGCTCATTGCTCACACTGCACACACTGACACACCGTTCATTGCTCACACTGACACACTGCACACACACTGCTCACACACTGCTCACACACTGCACACTGCTCACACTGACACACTGCACACACACACTGACACACACACTGACACAACATCTTCACACACTGCTCACACACTGTCTCACACTGCACACACACATGCACACTGCTCACACTGCACACCCACACTGCACAACACTGCTCACACTGACACACATGCACACTGCTCACACACCACAGCACGGTAACCAACCTCTGTGGTGCTCTTCAACATAACCCCCTCACAGCCAGGGGAAAGGGTGTCCGAGCGTCCGGTGTGTCCCCTCCCCTCTAGGTGGTGTTACGGCCCGGGCGGGGGGGGGACGTCTATATGCTGGGGGGGGCGGGCCCTGCACTGCGGCTGAGTGGCAGGGACGACCCTGCGCTACGGCGGGCCCTGTACTGCTGCGCGAGGCCCTGTGCCGGTGGGGGGGGGGGGGGGGTTAGCGGTCTTTTCCGAGAACTGTGCTTTACCTGTCTCCAAAGTAGCACCTCCCGACAGCGATCACTTTAGGCACCCCCAACATTCGCCGTGCGCATGCGCCGTGTCGGCTCGTGAGGTGTGGATGTTCCCTGCCAGTCACCTACTGCTCTCCGAAGCGGGACACCGGAAAAGGAAAAGGGCATCCCCACCTACATCCCGCGGCCTGTCACGCGGTGACAGGGGGAAGCGGGGACCGGAGGGACATCCCCGCTCCCATCTCCTGTCCCGCGGTGACAGGGGGAAGCGGGGACCAGAGGGACATCTCCGCTCCCATCTCCTGTCCCGCGGGATGAATATGCGCTGATGCGGCGGCCATTTTTTTTTTTAAATTAGCGCGACCCCGTTACTAACGCGGTGGTCTCGGGGTGGACCCCGAGGACTGCGTTATAACGGGGTTTAGCTGTAGTTGTTTGCAAGTTGTAAATTTGTGATGTTTGCCATTGGAGTAAGCGGTGGTTGGTATTGATATAATCACGTTGTCAACACAGCTGCTCTATGAGATCCTTGGTACAATTGAATCACCAAAGTGATTGGTGGTAGCTCTATAACTGTGAAGGCTACAAGTGTCTCACAATGTCAAAAAGTCAGTCAGTAGTGATCAGTACCCTATGATTATCATATAGAGCCCTATGCAGCAAATGGGACAAGGGATAGAGTGCAGACACACATATAAACCTGTTGATAGATGTTAATAGTGACTTACTTCATCAGGATGGAACAAATAGGGATCAGTACACTTTATGCTAGTCATGTGGTTCCCTATCGCAATTGTGAATAGCCAGCATTGCACACTTCGTATCTCTCTGCAGCATAGTATTGTATAGTACAGGCAATGCAAACCAATGGTTAAAGAGTGGCGCTTAAATCTAATTTCCAGTGACTTAATAAGTGCACATCAGTGATAGTATAAAATATACAAAAAGTGAATTAAGTGAAAAATCAGTGATGTAAGAAATAAATGCTGCTTCAACC